>ARYC01000468.1:0-128755 GCA_000711775.1 Oxytricha trifallax | reverse complement strand
CCTTACAAGTCAACTTATAAGAGACACTTGAGAGATATACACAACGATATGCAAGGTTATATCTCAAGCATTAAAAGAAAAATGGGAAGTATGTCTGTGAGTTCTGTGAGAAGCCATATTCTCATACTAGAGACCTCAAAGTGCACCCTAAAGAAAAAGCACAATTAAAGTTTTGTCTTTATTCATGCACCTACAGGGAATAGATTCCTCTTAAAAGGAGATCAAGAAGCCCAGTGGAGTCTCTTAGAGTTGAAGTCTAGAAGTAAGTAAAAATGAAGAAAGTAGTCAAGAACTTTCCAGTCTCTGAGATCAATAAAATCATGGTTAAAATAGAGGCAATGACGATTCCCATATTAAAAATTATTGACTTAGATTCTTGCCTAGAAAGCTACCTCACTCTTGAAGATAAAATAGAGAAGAGAGTCATTACTGATGACTAATATGCTTACAAGATATATCCTTTCAATTACTTCCTTGCTGATGACAAGTTCCAAATGGAATTTGCAGATGAGTATTATGCTCTTTAAAGGCAAAGTTAAATGAGTGCAGGTATATCATCTAGCTTGATGCTATTTTACTTGGTAAAGATCTTGTAGCCTTCAGGCTTCCTTTACTTGAAATGACTTACAGAGAATTCTTATCTGACAATAGATGTCAGAGATAAATTAGCTAGATAGTATAGCAGATAGTTAGGGGATTGAAGAGCTTCACAAGCTAGGTTATGTTCATAGAGACTTAAAGCCAGAGAATATCATGTTGAACTTTCAGCCTCTTAGAGTTTATATTATAGACTTCAACAGAGCTCATAGAGTGCAAGCTTCTGGATAAGGAAATGTATACGGCACTCCTGGATATTTCCCAGAGAGAGAGGATTGGAGAGATGGAGACACTTAATGGGATATCTGGGCTCTAGCAGTAATAATAATAGAGAGCGACATGCCAAGATTCGACTACTTTAGCTGCAGGGGTGAGAGAGATTCTAAGCAGAGAATTAAACAATATCTAGATAAAAATAAAATAATTGGAGGTCTCAGAGAACTTGCATACTCAACTATTATCAAGCCAATCTAAGAGAATTAACAAATAATAGAAACAATTAAAATTCATCTTAGAAAGATAAAATTCAGAGAACTGCCACATGACACTAAGCTTATGTTTGTGTGAGATATCTTAAAAACTCGCTTGTTATACTCACTTAAATTACTAATATTTAAACATTAAACCCCTACATAAACCCTATTAAAACCCTAATAAAGTATGCACTAATAGTCTACTTTTATCAATCAAAAACTCAATCAAACTACTGAAAGGGTTTTGGGGTTTTGAATGAGCAGATGATTATCTGCTATTATTTGTAGATTTTTACGGTTTATTTCCATCTTTAGCTATTTCGTTGTTTATGTCCATTTCATTTAAATTATGTTTATTGCTCAAGAGGTTATCAAGGTATTCGTTTAGATTATCTGCTTCTTCGCCTTATTCCGTTCCGTTAATACAATTTTCTAGGACACTTATTAAATATAAATAATTAACTACTCTAAGCTATTTCTAGAGAAGTACAAATCTGTGGTAAAAGTATATCAATCAATAATTAATAGCTTTATTAGAAATACACTTTCCATTTATTTCTATCTTTCTTTCTAATCTATAACCAATTTGATGTTCTACTAAATTTTCTTGCGTTTGTCTTTTGGCAGAAATCTAAATAGTGCTGCCGCGTTGTCAAATTAGGATCTCAAAAAAGTTTATTAACTCACTTTTTATATCCTATCAAAAGTAATTAATTGGAAGAAAAAACCTTAAACAAATTTCTCAAATTTATACGTCAATGTATTAAATATATCGATATTTATCGATCTGCTTTACATTTTCTTGGCTTCATTAACTCGCATCGACACATTTTCTTTAACAAGGAATTACTACTTAAATTTATTAACAGATTATCTGCGCAAATGTTTTAAGAACTACTTATCTTTCAGGTCATTTGTGTATGGCTAGTGATTGAAGTTAATGTTTAATTTGAGGCCTTAAGAGTTAGGAGATGTAATTTCACTATGTTATTGTGTTCTCTTATAATCGTTTTAATTTTTGATTTTGTTACTATTTTGATTGTCATCTTATAAATAAGTTTAAATTGTAATATATTTCAAATTTTTAAGTACATTTTGGGTGACTAAAAATATTCACTAACTCTATTTTCATATTTATTTTCAAAACTTTGATAAAATTCCCAATATTATAGTTTATTCAATTAATCTTTTGAGCTGAAATATCCCTTGCGATTGATCATTTAATCCAAAATGAACTTCCTGTTATACTAGAGTGCCACTAAGCTCGCAGGTAAATCATTATTTTAGCTTTCCAGCTTATCTCTGATATTAGAATTGAAGTAATTTTGAGCTCGTAATTTATCTTCAGTTTCGTAATGATCCTCCAACTTTCCATAAAAGTACTTATTTTATTGCTGAATTTCGTTTAACTTTTCTATCAATTAAATGCGCATTTACCATTCGTCTTTAGGTGGATTGTAGGCATTCTTACATTTAAATGTTTAAAATATGATCTTAACTTAATTTAGAAAGATTATCATACAAAAACTTACCTGTTCTTTGTTTAATTTCACTTTAGTAGGACTAGTTTTGGCTCTAATTAAAATTCCAAACTTTAGAAGCGGAATGCTTCTCTGCAATGAATTATTTCAAACCTGGTATATGTCGATCTTAAACATTCTTTTTCAACGTAAACCCAATGTTGGAAGTTGATTGTGATTTTTAGAGTTACATCTCTTTAATTAAGGACTCAGCTTGCTTATTTTATTGCTCTATTTATTTCCTTCGATTCTATTGGAAGTCTTTCAAGTACAAGTCTTATTATTAGTGCTATTCTTAGTCCTCTTACAATTTATTAGGCTTGCTTGTTGAGCTAATGAGATACTATGAATGCGGTCTTGATTGCTTAAAAGTCACTTATGAAGTATTGTAAGATGAAGCAGCAGATTCTATGTATTGATTAAACTGGCTTTAATTTCTGACATTATGTTTTAATTGCAAATCTTTTGATGAAAAAGCGGATCTTGTAAGTGCTGACCTTGGGGCTACTTAATTTATACTCTTTTGAGATTAAGAGTGATTCATAGTTGAAATGTTTGTTGGTTGAGTATGTTGATTAAGTTATGATTAAGCTGCAAAATTAATGAAGCTCACTTTACTAGAAGTATTTGTATTTTTAACAAGCAGTTTCACAGGCTAAGATTGCTTATATTTCTAAATGAACGATTAAGTTTAGGGTGCATTTTGATTTGATAATTGCATTTTATTTTAAGTTTAAATATCATATCAAATTACTGAGTCTAATAATAGATTGGATGTTGAATTAATCCCATTTTTCCTATAGATTATATAGTATACTTATGCAATGCTAACGCTTTGATAGCTGCTCTAAACTTAATTGACGAGTCAAACGATGAAAAACAGCTTTTCCAGTCCTTAACTTTTCTTGCTTCCATAATAATTAGGAACAACAACAAGGTCATTGAAATCTTCTAAGGGATCGATGGCTTTGAAACATTAAGAGAACTTATACTTAAACAACAGTCAGAGAAATTAAATATAGAAGTGGCACTGTAAACACTAATAGACATATGTTGCAATTAGCATAATATCAATATTCTGCTTCAAAAGTAGCCTTTAAGCTAGTCGAATATACTTCGTATTCAACCAAGGTTTGATACAAAAAGAATGGATTTTATGAAAATTGCACTTAGACTTATTCCTCAAGTTAGCAATTAACACATGTCAATGATAGTTTCATCAATTTAGCAACTGATTTAGAAGTTTCCTTCAAATATGAGTGTGTTTAGGGAAACAATTGGAATATAAACCATCCTACGACTATTTTAGCTTATAAGCAGTGATACCAAATTTATTCACTTTTACGATTAAATTTTGCAAGTCTATGAGCTTTATATTACAGCTATTAAGAATAACATTTTTGAGGATAGTACGAAAGATCTTAGAGTGATATTCGATTTCTTGACTTAATAAAGCTATAAAAACCAGAAGATTAGCACAATTGCTATGGACTGTCTGAGTATTATAGCTATACATATAGTAGTTGATGAATAAGGCACTTCACTCATAGAGAAAGTACTGTAGCTCGATATTTTCAACTCACTTATGACTTTAATGAGATGTGAAAACCCAGATGTTAAAGAGTATTCCGTTAAATTTATGTCTTTGTTGCTCTATAAGTCTTCACAATTCAGAGTGGATTTCAAGTCTCGTTAGGGTTTTAAATTTATGAATGAATGTCTAAATCATCATAACAGCTCAACTTCCAGAAATTTAATTAAGACAATTATAGAAGCAAGTACAGACTCATTTGATAATGCAAATGCCTTATACCCATCAACTTCCTCAATTGTTCATACACTTATGAATGACTCTGAGATCGCTCATTTGATTGTGGACTAATTAAACAAAAATCTGCACAAACCAAAGAAGTCTATAATTCTCCACTTTGAAATGTTTTAATCAATATTCACAGCTATAACGTTACTAGAGAGTGAGTAGACTAGTGCTAATATGTTGAAAGAAATCAGAACTTTGATTAAGGAAAATGTCCAAAATGATATTATTACTGAATTGTTATCGAGTTTTATATATAGAATACAGGTATTATAATAATTGTGTAGTAGTTATAAATTACCTTAGCAATAATGGAAACAACAACATAATGAATTTACACAGAGAATATTTCAGTAACTTCCTTGACTATCTCTTCGACTTCCTTCATTTGAAAGAATACAGATTGGAGCAAGTCAATCAATCTTTGCTTTTTAGTGAGACATAAACAGCTACAGATGACAGCTCTGGTGGAGGAAGTGCTGGAACTCTAAGCATCTAGCAATAAAATAACAATGAAATGTAGAAAATCAATTCAAGGAGAAGTATTGAGCTTGCCCTTGAATTACTTACTTTTGTAGTTATCTACGATCTATAGTAGCTAGTAAGTAATATTATATTTTAATGTTTGAAAGTTAATTATATAAAACTTATTCTATAGAGTGATTAATCGCAGACACTGAAATATGTGGAAAGTTGGATTGGTCAAGATGTCTTCAAGCAGCTACTTATTCTCTCTAGGTTATTGAAATACTTTGAGGTTAACCCTAAAATTCAAAACAAGGAATATCACACACTTGCCAATATAAAGAAGGTAATAACACGAATACTTAATTAAATCTTGTTTTTAGCTTGTCGATGAATTGGATAATCTGCTAGAGGAGAATGTATATGTGAATGTGAAATTTATGTAGTTAATAAATTCCTTTGCTTTCAAAAATACTATGGATGTTAGGAAAAGCATGAAATAACTTCAGTTATTTGAGATTAGAGATGACTTAATGATAAGCATTATCAGGTACTGTGGAATTTAAGAATTTTTTTTATTGTGAATATTATTCAACTTTGGCAATATTATATTTAAATATTAAATTGGAGACAACTTCATAAATAACTGCTAATCCATGTAAAGTTCCAGCGTAAGTTCACCAATGGGCTCCCAAAAGCCCTCTCCAAATAAAGCTATGCTAGAGTTAATCTAAACAGCAACTCATCACAAGAAATCCTATGGACTGACTCCACTTGAGTAATTGCTTAAACTCGTTTCATCTTTCTCATTCGAGACAGTGGCCTCAAAATAGAAATTCAGGGATTCTTTCTGTATAGAGTCCATATCCTATTTTTATAGAATATTTTTAAAGTAAGAGTAAAAAATAACAATGATTCTAAGAAATTAAAACTCTATGGTATTTTTATTCCTATTTCATGCTGAATTCTCACTTACAAAGTACAAGAGACTAATTCAGAATAATTTTACGAGACTAAGTTTTGTAGTATGAAGAAAATCTTATGTATGTGAAGTCATAACTACCTGAGTTAGTGACTCTAGTTTAATTTAAGGAATATGGGGAGGGGCAGATGAAAGGATTTCTTAAGATTGTTACTCAGAGATTACAAGTAGATGCTAATATAAGGGAGCAACAGAAAAAAAAACTTTATTTTATATATCAAGTGACAGAATATGATTAAATTTTTATTAAATGTTGTGGGACAAAACTTTTGAATTTTATAGAAAAACAAGATGTAACAAGTAAGAGATTCTAAAAGAGAAGCAATAATTGAGGCTTAAATGATAGACAAAAAATAAGACAGCTTAATATAGCAACTTTTAAGAGTAAGTCTATAATGTTTTTATGAATGAATTACTAATTTTTATGAATTTAGGATTAATTGTCAACATTTGTGAACCAAGCGAGGTAAAATCTGAGAGACAATAAAATCACTTAGGTCATCAGTGGGGCACTCAATTATGGAATAGTCATTGTGTGATGAGTAAGATATCATTTATATTACAAGGTTAATAAAATTCAAATATGCATTACGTTTATTATTTATAATTTTCTTTTGATTATATAAAAAAGCATTTCCAATTAAGCACTAAATTCAATTGAAATATTTAATTAAAAATATTTGAACTGAGTATTTATTTTTGCAAATATTATTAGGTTCAAATTTTCAATTATTATTTGTATAATAGTTCAATTATTTGATATGCTATATTCAGAAACTAGCAAAAGTAAAGTATAGATAATTCAGATCTTAAATATATTTACTTCTTTAAAATATGAAATAACTTGTTTATAATGAATTAAATAATTGAGAAACTTTACTATTTGGTAAGTAAACTTTATTCATGGTTTTACCTTGAGCTGCTTTTATTGATAGAAACGTTGATTGAATTTAAATTTAAAACTTAAAATTACTAAAAATTTTTTGAGTATTTATTTTTTAGAAAAATCATAAATTTGGTGCTTGATAATAAAAATGGGAGTATTCTAACTGGTAATTCTAGGAATTCTAATAATTAGATTAAACTATAATTGTTAAAGAGCTGTGATATTAGTACTCAATTATTAAATCCATAATAACCTTTTTTTAATTTTATTTAAAATGAGTTTCTATTAAGTAAATTCAAATTTCGACATAAGCCACAAAATATCGTTGGATAATGAAATGCATGCCATTCATATCCTCTTCTGCAAACCCATTAACTGAAAATTTGAGAACTAAATTAATAATCAAATTTACCATTACTTTTGATTTGAAAAGATTTCTAACCATAATTAATGATTTTATGAGATAAGAATACTGCTTAAGAACTGCTGCTTTGGTTATAAAAATTAATTCTTTACAGATTAAGGAGTCTTACTACTTGATAAGAGATAAACTTTCATAGCACTGGCCTAAAATTTTTGATGTACTTGAAGCAAAACTCTTTCTTATTGAGAAGTAAATTTAATCTTTAAAAAACATGAAAGCACAAGCAGATCCATTTGAAGAATATTATATTGACCAGAACATAAAGGCTCAAAAGTACTTTCACCAACAACTTGCTTAAATGTAACTGGAAGTTATTTAAATTATGAAAAGAATCTCCTATAAATGATAAATCTTTTTATTAAATTATTAATTATTAAATTTACCAATAAACTATATTTCCTATCAATTGATTCTTTAAGTCATTTCTAAGTCTAAATTAAACTTAAATTAAACTTTTATAAATAAATTAAAAAAGTTATACATATTCAACAGTTTTAATCATATTTATTTATTAGATTTTTATAAAGAATTATCATTCATTATCAACAATGTTTTTATAAATCTATTTGTAAAATTATAAGTAGAAAATTCAAATAGAACAATTATTGAAATTTTAAATCATCAATGTTTTTGAAAGTTTAACTTTATTATTAATAAATAAAATTTATGTAACGTTAGCCAATATAAAATTATTAATGATTCATATGTTTTAGATGGAAAAAGATAACAATGTCCAAATGGCATAGAACTTATGAAAGAATTTGACAATTAACTATATAGACCCCCTATTGATAAATAATTGCAATGGGTAATGGAAATCAGAGAAAAGGTCAAATTATTAAGATAAACGATGAGAATGCATTAATAATAGTAAATTAATTGATAAACTTTTAAATTTAATAATAATTTATCAAACATTCTTAAAGTAATAATTATTATTGTTATTGCTATTGCTTAAGATGTCTACCTGATCTCAAAAGAAGCTCACATCTGACGACTTAGAGGTGAAAGAAAAAACTAAAAAACATCTCTAAAAAAGCGAAAGAATAAAAAAAGATCAGTCTGAGGTGGTTGGCACACTGACCGGTCCAGGCAAGGGACATGCCCCCAGGGACTACTCTGATAAAGGCCGCGCCCAGGCAGAGTCGGGGTCCGAAGAGGCAAGTCGGGACATGGGACGAGATGACAAGGGACAAGACCCTCTGGAACACCCTATGAGAGGCACATAGGTCCAAAAGGCCAAAGTCGCTCCCCCTACTGAAGAAATAAGACAGATAATGACTATTTGAATAAGAAAGATTTTGCACCTTAAGCACTAACTGCAACTAACTAATATATATACGCTCAATCATAATAATAACAATAGCAATAGCAATAACAATAATAATTATATATTTAATACTAGAGATCTTTATTTCTAGTTTTCCTATTCACCTTACCTTAAGTTATTCATCATCATCATCATTCTTAAAGTAATGAAACATATATTAAACAGGATTACAAAAAAAATTATTAATTAAATGTTAAGTTATAAGAATTCTAGGACACTTAATAAAAATTATTTTATTAATAATTTTTCTTATTGTATTTTTAAAATGTCATAAAAGATTTGAATTTACTAAATGAATAATCAGGTTGTACAATTACAATAAATTATATAAACTTCTTTTATAATTTTATAAATTGTATGTTTGAACAGGGTCTTTTAAATATTTTAGATATATAAAATTTGTTCAGTTAATAAAATCATATTTTAAAATTATTTTTTTTATAAATAAATATTTATAGAAAGATCTTATGTTTAATATACAACAAGATTGATATATGTGTAAATTTTTAATAAAAATAGTTATAGAAAAAATTTATAAATTAGCATGAATTTTTTAATTATAATTTCTAATGTACTTAATCTTATATTGAGTAAATCATTTTTTATATATTCATTAAATTCAATTATTTGAAAATTTGTTAATTTCATTTTAGTTAATGCAAATTAAACATTCATTTAAAAATTTTATGATTAGTATGAGGGGATTTTCAAATCATTTTATAATTTTAGAAAATAATTAAAAATGTAATTTATGTAGCTAAATTAAACCATGACATGATTTCTATCTTAATGAAAATTATTGTGAATTTTCAATAAAAAACAACTAAAATCACAATGGAATGCTTGAATTAGACGTTATGTTCTCCTCAAGATTAAAAAGCATATTCTCATTCTCCAAACTGAGCTCCAGTTCTCTCTATGATTCTCTGATGACTACTGGCACTGATATTGCAGGCACTCTACCAAACTCACAGATTATCTAGAATTCAATTTAGTTAAACAAAATGCTTAAGAAATGTGGATATTTAAGATTAAGAATTAGAGCTCATGTATATTAAAGAGTTCACTTACCATATTAATGTTCTAAGCTGGTGTGAGGTCATACTTCAAATTAAGAAGGACAAGCTTATTATTCTTTCTCCAATCTCCCAAATCGTTTTGAGAAGTTAATCCACCCTGCTGCCCTGTTTTTCTACTGAGATTGTTTGCAATTTTAGAGGGATCTCCAATTTCATTGTTGTTGATAGCATCCAAGTTCACTCTATCAGAAAATTTATAGGTTTCTGAAAATACAACGACAGGTTTTAAGTGCTTTGCAGCTATGCTAGTCATCATTGAAGTTCCAATTTTAGCAACTACAGCACCGTTTGAAAGAACACTGGAAGCTCCAATAAATACTTTTGTAACCTTGTGTATTAAGAAACTGATACCGCTAATAAGGGTATAGGTGCATTGAATACCATAGCTACTCAACCTTTTAACCATTTCTCTGCCCTCAAATTCTGGGCTAGTGTCAGTAACAATTACTCTGAATTTCTTATTTTAGTCTTTGGCTTCCATAAAGATCATTTAAAGCAATTAAACGCCTCCCATAATCATAATGTGTTCTTCCTCAGTATCTGAAAATACTTGCATGGCTTTTTAAACTATAGTCTCATCTGCAGCTATGATTTTATCTGCAATGAAATTATCCAATTTATCTGTGATGATCCTCTTTTATTATTCTTGAGTAAGCTTTGTGTTTAGCTGTGCAACTGACATCTTTAAATATAAAATGATTCTATAAACCTAATTATTTATGTTTGGTTAAAATACAATATCTTGATGTAATCTGTCATAGTTTCAAGCCCAGTTGTAAATGGTTTACAACCAACCCTATCAAAATGATTTAGATTCCTGATTGATTTAATTAAAATAAACTTACCAAAACTAGATTATTTAATCAAGCTAACTTTCTAGCTCTCTATTAAGGGATCTATTACTAGGTACTTAAAAATTATTAATGAAAGCTTTCAAAGCTTGAATCATTGCGATACAGCGAGTGTTACTAGAAGCGTAGTGATCATTAATAATACGCATGCCAAGTTCTCTTATTTTTGGATGCAGATGTTTATGTTAATCCATGTAGTCTAAAATTAAATAGCCTAATATTTTACTGTAAAAATTAGTAAAATTCCTTATCAAAATAAATCAAGATTCAAAGAAGTGAAATTATTATAGTCTTTTTATTCCTTGAAAGTAGCCAATCTGCTGAAAAGCGCAATATCCTTAATAGACCCAGCTTGATTAAGTTCCTGTTGCACAGCATTTTGCGGATGTTTAATATTCTCTTGAGTGTTTGCTGAATAATATGAGAAAAACGATCCAGTACGGCCTCTTTGCTCTGTGCGGGAAGTGTTTGAGGGTGGAGCTAAGCTGGATTGGGTTTATAAATTGGGAACTTATTAAGTGTTCTGTTCTTAAATTTATCCCTAAGTTGTAGTAGATTGAGCAGGTTCCTAGATATCTGCAGCTAAAGAATTTCTCATCGCAGAAAATGCAGTTTGTTGTTAAGATTAACTTTCAACCTATACGTTGCTATTGTCCTATTGAGCTTAATTAGCACTTCCTTATTTCTTTTGATTTTTTTTTGAAGCATTTGCTTCTTCCTAACTAACTTTCCCTTCTTCCTGTTCGTCTCCGGCTTCAAATTTCTACTGTGTCTTTTGCATCTTCGCTTATTTCATTTCCTCTTTCTTTGCTTTTCTAAGTGCTTACTCTAAAATAATCTTAATTAGTACTATTTTAACGCGCAAAAGTTTATGGACATAGATACTATTAAATGATAGATTATTTCCGTAAATTTATTTCAATTCACTTACTTTCCTCAGCGGTCAGAGTTTTACCACTGTCGATCATCTTGCCAACATCTTTTTAGGGCTTCTCCTTAGGTTGCTTCTTTTATTGTTATTACTCAAAACTCTAATCATTTTAGTATATGCTAACTATTAAACTGTTATACTACAATTTTTTGCATAAAAGTAATAAAGGGAATATTTGTGTATATTTTATTTTTTGTTTTAGAATTTGCGACTCATTCCTATAAATTAATCATATTGAGCATATATTTTAAATATAATTATGAGTTTAAAGTAAATAAGGTACAATGATTAGATATATTATACATTAATTAAATTGTGTACTTTTCAAATCTCATCGTAATAAAGTCATCAATTCAATCATTCTTAAACTTAGTTAATTAAAACTTAATTATAAGCCTATTATACTGTATAAATGTTGGCGGACACATATATCATTGCATATAATAAAAAAAACTCTCTTAATATAAGTATGAAAATTATTTCATAAACAAATTTGAAAAAAAAATTACTTCATTTTGTGATTAAATTATTATACTAATGAGAGTTATGGGGTTTTTGACTGTTGCTGAACTTTCTACTGTTTAATTTCCTCCTTTAATCATGAATGAAATAAGTAAAAATAATTGTGAAATTTCATTAAGAAAGTGTATACTTATATAAAATAGATTTTCTTACATTTGTTTGGGAAGAGGAAGCTGGTATATCTTTTTGACTCTGCTCCATTAAATATGTTTAGATTTAATAATATTAGTAAATATTGTGATTAATAATGAACAATTTTTTATCATCTATAATTTATATTAATATTTTCCAATTATAGTTAAATTATATGTTATGTATTATGTATTAATTATTTCATTATTTAAATGTGATTAGTATTTATAAAAATAACTCTAGAGTTATTTACATAAAATAATATTATATTAAAATTAGATATATTCTTGGAAATTAAATATTGTGCAAAAAATATTCTATTTATTAAATTTTTAGAAATATGCATATATTTTACATAAAAGAGATTTTTACTTTAAATTAATTTATCATCTTTATTATACTAATTAATATGATATTTAAAATTTAAATTTATAATATTTCATTCTTATCTCTTGTATCTATTTATAGAGTATCTCAAAAGTTTTAATTGTAATATATGTTTTTCTAGTAGTATTTCTGATAATAGCAAATAAATATATTTAAATATATTAAAACCTTTAAAAAATATTATTAGTACCGATATAAATTTTATAATAATTAAAGTTCCAAGTTTATAGATAGATAAAAAAGCAATAAATTATAAATTTGTATTTAATCTAACTATTAACATAAAAAGATTTATTGAAAATAAATTACTTTCTTCCAAATATTTAAATCTTTAATTATATGATTATGATGTAGTCTATAATACAGGTACTTTTTAATTAAATTATATATTATAATGCAAAACTAATTGACAAATAACAGTACAGAGGCACAAATTCAGCAAGATTTAAGCTCTCATATGTAATAAAATTAATAATGTGAGAGTAAGAACATCCAATTCAAAATTAGAATCAGCCTTAAATTTAAAAAGTTTCCATATATTGATAGTGAAGCCGTTAGACAAAAATAATTGGAGAATACTGAAAAGATTAGAAGATTAATTAAAAATAGATTTTTAGCTTATGCAGAAAATTTGGTTGATTATTACCGAAATGGCCATATTTTCTGGCCCAGTATATTTGATTAAATTAATGCTACAGAAAATAAGATACTCAAAAGGATTTAACAATATTAAATTTAAATTAACAACTCAAATGGAGATGATTTGATATTGCTTCAGAATAAGTTGGATGCATAGGAATGTTTTTTGGCATATCTTTAAAGAATTAAGAAGAAAGTCATTAAAATTATAGAAGAATGATAACTAGAATCAATATTAATTTTTATAATACTTACATTTAATTCTCTTTACTAATAATTAACCTTAAATTCTTGAATTAAAAAAAAGTATGTATTATACCCCCAACTTTTTTTTCCAATTAAAAATTTACAAAATTTCAAAGAGGGGGTTTTGGGATTATTATTATATATAAAATTTTCAACCTTTAAATAATTTTGGTTCAAAGGGTTTTATAAGTGCAATATAAATTTATTGTACTCTACATTTGTTTTGTTAAATTTATATGTTGAATTTCTAAGTTTTATTTTTTGTAATATTTAAGATATATAATAGATTACTTGATTCTTAATTAAGTTAATTAATAATTAGTTTTAATATGAGTTTATAGGAAAATATTAATCAGATTAGATTATTAATAGATGTTCAAACTTATATTAAATATACTTAATTATTAAATGGAAAGAAGAAATAGATTCTTAATAGAAGAGGATATCAAAAAAAAGAGGAAGACCTAAGAGCTCAAATAATAAGTCTCCCTTTATCTGAGCAGGCATCCTTTATAGCTGCCTGTAAATTGGAAGATTATAATGAAATTATAAGTTGTGGAGTTTAATTTAATTTCATAATAATATCATTAATAAATAATATGAGATCTGGCAAGTTTATCGAGATTAAAACTGACATCAAGGTCTCCTTAATTTAGCTTAAATTTATAATAAATTAAATTCTATAATATAACTAATTAATTAAGCAGAGATTCCATTATACAAAAGTACTACTCTCCTCAATAGAAAAAGAGTGGCATATATGAACAAAGAATTTAGAAAACATTTCAAGAATTGATAAAGAAGCATGAAAATGATATATCGTTCTCAAAGACCTTAATCGAGACGAGTACTGATAATATAGACAATTATTAAGTAGTTAAACTCAATTTTTTTATCTCTATGAGTTAATTTTAAAATATTACAAAAAGCTCCATCAACTATTCCTTGATTTACCCTGAAAATTTATTATTGTTATCCAATCTTTTAAATATTTATAAATAACCTTAAATGAGTTATAAGGTGAAAAAATTGAGGATCTAGTTAATACCCTCATAATCACGCCAATTATTAATATACGTTAATTATCTACTCAAAGCCAAAATAATTTCAGTTTATGCTGACTATTAAACTCTTATACTACAATTTTATGCATAAGCAAAATTAAGGGAATTTTTTTTTGTATAATTTATATTTTATTTTAGAATTTGCAACTCATTGCTATAAATTTATCATATTGAGCATATATTTTTAATATAATTATTAGTTTAAAGTAAATAAGGTACAATGATTAGATATAATATACATTAAATAAATTGTGTACTTATCAAATCTCAACGTAATAAAGTCATCAATTCAATCATTCTTGAAATTAGTTAATAACAACTTAATACTAAATACTCTATAAATGTTGGCGGGCACATATGATTCTTTTTTCATATTTTGAGAAATAAATATAAATGAGTACAAATTAAAAAAAAATAGAATTTGAAAAAATTTACTTCATTTTATCATCAAATTATTAAAATACTATAGATGATAATTTATTTGATTGTTTTGTATCTTCCTTTAATAATGAATGAAATAAGTAAAAATAATTGTGAAATTAGATAAAGATTGTGTATAGTTAAATAAAATAGATTCTCTTACATTTTTTAGGGAAGAGAAAGCTGGTATATCTTTTTGACTCTGCTCCATTAAATATGTATAGATTTAATAATATTAGTAAATATTGTGATTAATTAATAAACAATTTGTATCATCTCTAATTTATAATAAAATTTTCCAATCTAATATAATTGCAAACTATGAATAATGCTTACATTCCTATAATAAATATATGTGACATGCATTTATAGTCAAAGATAATTAATCATTTTCATCATGTTAGTGAGTAATTTTATTTTAGCTTTTATTTTAATTTCTTATCTCTAATATATATTTATGTAGAATATCGTCAATACATCTTTGTATTTTGCTTTTTTTTAAAGTATTTCTGATAAAAATAAATAGATATTTATTATAAATTTTAGATTTTTGAAAATTAATCTTAAGCATTAAATTTGATTTATTATAGAATTATTTATGAAAATTAACTGTGTAATACTTTGAAAGAGCTAAGATAAAATTTTAGATTAATTTAATTCAAAATAAAAATAGATAAAATACAAAAAACCATAAATTTTCTATTAACCTAACAAATATTTTTAAAGATTTAAAAAATGAAATAGTTTGTTTTCCAATTATTTAAATCTTTAATGACTAGGTAAAGTATTACTTTATAAAGAGATTGCTTTGCAGTTAAATTATATTGATTTTTTTAATGGAGAACTAATTGACAAAGAATAGTTCAGAAATCTTACTTCAGCAAGAATTAAGCTCTAACATTAAATAAAATAACTTACATGAGAGTAAAAACGTCAAAATCAATGTTATAATCAGCCTTAAAATCAATATGTTTCCCTATATTGATAGATTTGAGATGAGAGAAGAATCATTGACTACGAAGCTTATCAGATTAATTAAGAATTATTGTTTAGCTTATGCAGAAAAATGGCTTGACGCTTGCCAAAATTTACGTGTTTTCTGGCCAAAAGTACTAGAATAAATTAATGCTTCAGAAAAAGAAATTCTTCAAAGGATTTAGCAATACTAAATCTAAATAAACAACTCGGTTGGAAATGATTTGATATTGCTTCAGAATAAGTTGGATGGAGAGAAATTATGTTTGGTATATCTCTAAAGAATTAAGAAGAAAGTCCTTAGAATTCTGGAAAGTTGAGAAATCAAATTTAAATAAATATTTTAATTAAAATTACAAATAAAATTGTCTTTACTAAAAATTAACCCTCAAATTTTACATAATTCCTGATAAAACTTTATAAAAAATATGCATTTAATAAAAATAAGATGAAGATGTGATAGAAATTTATAGATTAATAATAATTAGATAAAAATATAAGTATTTATTTAGACTTAAATTTGATAATCTTATTAATGTATTAGAAAAATTTAATAAAATAAGGAATCGATCTTCTTCAAAATATTTGATAAGTTTATCAGTATACACAAAGGGAGTCAAGTTGTTGTAAGGGAAGAAAGATTAAATTAATATTAATTTTATTCAATTCATTTAAGTAATTAAAATAATCTTAATTGTTATAAGATTAAAAAGATTCATGGTCAACCCCCTCGTTCATTATTATTTATATTTTATAATTATAATATATATCCTTGTTTTACAGAAAAACTCTTCTGATTCTAAATATTTTAATTCAATATTAAATTTTGCTTGATCAACTAATCTATGAAAATATAGAATTTTTTATTTTTTTTTTATAGGAATACATTTATTTTTATATTTAAGTTATCAAAGAAATTATTTAAAATCAAACTAGTGCGAGTTGACTTTCTGTAAAATAATTAGGCTTCTTAGTTCATTTTATATAAAGAATTAAATTTAAAACTGGACTTTTTATTTGCTGAAGTATTTTAAATTTTCCTTAGAATCAGTTAAAAGCAGTACCGCTATTTATAACAGTCCTAGCTTAAAACCACCTTTTTAGCTACATATCAAATATTTTTATTAAATTTATCCATATCTTTAAATTCTTTATTTTTTTGTATGCCCTATAAATAAAAAGATTATTTAAAATTTTTAAGATTAATTTCTTTTTATATTAGTCTCTCTCGAGGTTTTATAGTTAATTTAATTGCAGTTAATCATGTAACTTAGAAGTAGTTCAAATTGAGTTTGATAAAATATGAACAAATAAAGTTAATTTACAAATTATGATTTAAAGATTAATTCATTTAGTTGACAAGATACTTTGTTAAATGATTTCTTAATTTAATTATGTGTGAGAAATGAGATAATCTTTGAAAACAGAAATATATTCTACTTTTATTTGTGATTCTCTTTATACCTTTTAGATAGTGATATAATTATAATTTAATTGAATCAAATAATATAAAAGAGTTTATTAAATTTTCGAGAGACACTTATAAGTTAGACTTGTCAATAAAAAAAATATAAATTATAAGATGAAATTATTAAAGGGTTAATACATTTATTTATTTAAAAAAATGTAGGATTTTAAAAGCAAAAGAACTTGCCTCAACTCTTAAAATTTCATTTAGATTTAACTTTGTAGATTTTAAAGTTCAGCTAATTTTTAATTATACATTAAAACATAAATTTTAATGCCTATTTACAGAAAGTTAACTGTCACTTCATGATTTTCATATTATTTTTTGTTTATAAATTCAAATAAATATATTAATACAATATTATAAGTGAATCGATATAGTTTTTTGTAAATAAAAATTTGATTTCAATAAAATTATTTTATCTTGAACAACAACAAAAAAATAAGATGAAAACATTGCATATTTCCTAAAAGGTATAGGATCTATTTAATTTTTATGACTTAAAAATATTGCAATAAATTAAATAATGGAAATTCTGTCCTCAATTATATTTTACAGAGAATAAATTGAATAAAAATAATAAAATAAGTAATTGTATTTATTTTAATAAAGCAATGGATAAAATTATTATAGTTACAAAGGTTTGTCAATGGGCAATGACTAGGCATAGAAAAGAGTTGTATATAATCATATTCATATAAATTTTACTCAATTAAAAAGTTATTTTTTCAATGAACCATACAAATCTTAATCTTATAAAAATTAATATATTACAAATTGAAAACTCAGTTTAACTAAAAGACTGAAGAAAGGAATGAGGATCTTTATTGAAAAATGCTGGTGATTTCATGCTTAAAATCTAAAAAATCTTAAATTAAAAATAATTTTTATTTAATAGCTAACTAACAGAGTTCACATTAAATCAGACATTTAAGTTCATAGTAATTTTTAATAGTTTATTGATCATATTATAATTTTTATAACAACAGATACGATACGTTTATATGGTTTTTCTTAGATGAATAGAATGAATAACAATCAAAACTCAAAAATCCTTTAAATTAATGTCTTTGTGATTTTTATAAATAAGATATATTTAGATAATCATAGGTATTGCAAATAATGCCTATTTTTTTTAATTCAAAAAGCATTATATGATTATTAGATTTTTTAACTCAAACAAATTTATCTGTTTGGCATTTTCGTAACTCTTTAATCTTGCTTTCTCAATTGGTTCAAGCAAGTCAATTTCTAAAGATAGAAGGAACATTGACTAATAGTTTCTTTATTGATATACATATAAGCTAATCTGATTGATTATTTTTTTTAATTTGATACATACCATACCATATCTTCCATATCACTCTCTAATATAAAAGCTCCAATTGCCCATATATCCACATAGCAAAGCTATTAGTACATTTTTCTTTGATTGGAAGTAAACAAATGTTCCAGAAACCTTTGCTATTCTAAATAAATGTGGAACATAAAAATTGAGATACACTTTTATAAAGCTTTTTAATTGCTTCATAATTAAATTCTTTTTGCTAATCAGCATAATTTCTCTACGAATCCTACTAATACCCAAACCATACCTACAAATAAAATTACTACAACATCTAATTAAGGGGTTTTGAGGTTTTGATTAAATGTTAGTAATGTAATCTAATGACTTTTATCAATTATATAAAATTAATAATATTATAAAAATTAAATTAAATTAAAACTACAATGATTAGTTTATAATATAATGTATGATTTAAAAATAATTAAAATAATTAAAATAATTGGACTTAAGAATATCTAAATTTAAATGTTTAATTTAGTGAATTATTGTATATTATATTTTATTTCATTATTGCTAAAATAGATTTGAATTGGGAAAGTTGCATAAATATCAAAATTTTTATTTAGATTAATTTAACTTCATTTAGCTGGTTAACCTTATAGATTATAATTGGGAAATTGTACTGCTTATATTTTTTTACAGGGTATTTTAATTGTAAATTTTAAATGCCAAGTTTAGAATGCAATTTTTTTCTAAGTTTTCTTATTATATCTTCTAATTAAAGGTATTTCTATTAATTTTTAAAATTAATTAATTAAAATTAAAAAAATAGTATATAATTAATCATTATATTTTTTTATGTTTTTTTTGGATAACAAGATTAAATGTGAATAAGATAATTTATTAATTTGTATAGGCATAAATAGATAATGAACGAATTTAAAATTGGTATTTGTAAAAATATAAATAAAATTTTACTTGAATTGAAGTTTCCAGCCTGATTCTATATATTGCCTTGTATCAATAAGTCTTCGATAATCACTGTATCAAAAGATAACTTTTTGTAAGATCTTTATCATTCTCACTGCTATCAGATCAACGCGTTTTCAAGAGATACTAATACATTTTCAGCCTATTTAAGAGGGACATCTCCGTAATTGACTTTTCTATTTATTTTTAAATTATTTAAACACATTAATAAATTATTTTATTAACATTGAATCTGTTTGTCTTAAATATACCATAAACAATTAGTTAAAAATGATGATTAATTATATTTATTTATTTTTCATGTATTAATTAGTTAATAGTCAACAGAAAAAATAACTAAAAATGAGATGATAAAAAAAGACAATTACCACAAAAAAGAAATTTAAATTTGGCAATTGTCAGAAATATTTTAGATTCACAGAAAAATACTTTTTAACAGTACCCAAAAGAATTTTTTTATATAAGCCTATCTTTCTAATGGCAGTAGATTTATTTTAAATTTATCTAAGTAATTTTCCCAATTCAAATCTATTTTAGCAATATTAAATATAATTTTAAGAGATAAAAATAATTTAAAATGAATAACATACAATACGAAGTGGTAAGTCTATAATAGCGTAAGAATATAATGAAATTAGGAAAATAAATTATTTTAATTATATTAATTATTTTAAGCTACTTAGATTGAGAATTCCAAAAAAATCAACTTTATTAAAAACAATTCAAAAACCCATTATAAGCTATATAATTGCTTTAATTTATAATATCGTTTGGGTCTTATTTGGATTTGTAGTAAAACATTAATCTTAAGTTAATTTAATTATTATTCAAATTAAGAGGTTTTTTTGGTATTGAAATGGTGATTCTCTCTTATCTTAAACTTTCTCATAGTTAAATCTGCTTTAATTTGTTACTCTATTTCTTAAAATTAAATCATCCAATTAAAGTAGAATTAACTGAATCCATGAATGAGATAAAACAGGTTTAACATATATGGTAGCCTAGTTTTTAATTATCAATGGAATATTAATAAAAAATATATAATTTCCGAGTTTCGATACTATTCCTGCTATATATCTAATTTTATTAAATTCTAGATTCAAATTGTGAGCAATGAATTATAGCAACTAGATATAAATTGTGATCAAGTTAATATTAAAGAGAATAAAAGTCAGAAAGTACTAATCAAATTGGTCATTAAATTCATTTTGACACCTTTACCTTATTCAAAACCCTAAAACCCTCGAAGGTGTATTAGAGTGATTTTGTTTAAGTGTAAAGTAGGAGTATGATTGGATAGAGGAAAAGTAGAATAATTTTACCAAAAAATTATAGTTAAAATTTCATATTTAGACTATATTTATGAAATAAGACATTGATTTCTTACTTAAGCTAAGATATGGTTCAAGAATAAATATGAATAATATTGTCCAGTGTTTATAATAGATCCAGTGCTCTATTGCAATTGTAAGATGTCAATACTTTATTAGCTATTTAGCATTTTTAGTTTGAACTTTCTTCTTGAAAGAAATGTAAAAGTTATCTCAGAAAGAATTACTATTTATCCTAATCATATATTAAAAGTACCGGATATGCTTTCCACTTATTTACAAGCTGTTATATTTCAACAAACTTTTAAGCCGTTGCCTTTTTTTTATTAATAATTTAAGCTTAACATATGATTTAATGCAGAGAGTAATTATAATTTAAAATTCATACTCAATCATGAATTTGTGTTTAAACCTTTAACAACAAAAATCTTTTGGTTTAAAAAGTATGAAAACTCTTATATGTACATCTTTATTGTAAGAAATGTTGCTCATGTGTTTAATTATTTTTATAATTCCCAATCTAATGATATACAATAGCTGAAAGTAATCATTAATTACTACGGTCAGACATAGATTTTTTTAATGTCAAACTTGCTTAAAATACAGGCAAACTAAATTCTTCCAAATCATAAAGCATTAAAAAATTACCTATAAATAATGATAAGTAAAGTTTAAGCAGTAGATATTGAATAATTAAACGAATGTATAGATTATGTCATCTAATTAATTCTATCATCTTAACAATAATTTTTTTCGCATCAAACTAATTGTTTACGATGCTAAGTCATTTTTTCAATTTTACTTGAGAAGATCTAAGGAATACAATATAGGCAAAAATTTATTAGATATTTAGACTAAATAATTAGTAAATACTATTTACCTAAAATAAAATTGTATTTACTTAACCTCTCCTATTTATTATTTTAACTAAATCCTTCAAATAAAAACTCTTTTATTTAAATAAAGGGTTTTGGGGTTTTGATTTTAGACGTGAAAAAACTGAGGAGGAAATTCAAGAAAGATTATTAGCCTAAGAAATTTTCAATAACACAAATCGAGTTGTAGAAATACTTAGATAACGAGGTTCGGGACGGGCAAGATAACTCATGGCTGAATTAAATGGGAGATATAACTCGGAAATCATAAATGCTGAATACGCAGAATTAATGCAAAGATTCAGAGATAGATTAAATTAATTGGGTTCTTTTTGAGAAATTAATGATAGCAAATATTTTTAAATTAAGAATAATTAAATTAAAAATCTTAAATTGGAAATAAATTATTTGAAAAGATTGATAATTATTTTATTTAAAATTATTTATTCATTAAGATCATTTTAATTTGAATTGATTAAATAAAATAAAAAGAGAATTTTGAATTTGATATATTTAATAATCTAATTATTACTACGTAAATATTCATATTCTAATACGTCATTTGGGAAATTTAATTAACTTAGGATTTTTTATTATTAATTTATTTTCTCAAAAGAAAAAGATATGTAAAGATTCAATAAAAACCCCAAAACCCCCAAATTAGATGTTTTAGTGATTCAATTTGTAGATTATACTTGGAGTATTAATAGGTATAGTACAGAAAAAGAAGAATTTTTTTAATTTAATGAACATTTAATGATTATCAGTGTACCTAAATTAAACAAATTTTATCTGCCTATCTTTGTGGTTTCTCTTGAATCTAGATCTATGGACTAATTCATGTTTGTCTTCTAATGATAATCTTGGATAAGCTGGAGCTCATAAAATTATCATTTCTACAAATATCTTAATTAAATTGCAGACATCTACCTGTTACATAACTTTATATGCCAAACTTATTGATTATTTCTAGTGCTTTGTTCCAAAGTAAAACATACTTTCTATTTCGAACTTTAAGATTATGCCACCAACTGCCCAAACATCCCACTAAACAAAGCCATTAGTTAACATTTTCCTTATTAGAAAGTATTCTGGTGTGCCAAGCACCTTAGCCAAAGTCACAATTTCTTTTCTTATCGCTTTATTTAAATCAATGACTACTATTTATATGAATAGGGATTTATCAAAATATTTTCAGGCTTTAAATGTCTAGTACATTCAAAACCCCAAAACCCTTTCAGTAGTTTGATTGAGTTTTTGATTGATAAAAGTAGACTATTAGTGCATACTTTATTAGGGTTTTAATAGGGTTTATGTAGGGGTTTAATGTTTAAATATTAGTATTTTAAGTGAGTATATGCGAGGTTTGGGGTCAGTTTATGACAGTGAGTATATAGATTTATTGTTTAAGTTGCGATATGGATGTGATGAATATAGTGAATAACTCAAGCCTGTTCTGAATTATACGTCTATAGCAAGGCTACTCCATAAATCTCCAGCAACTGTGAGGTCTCACTGTCTATTAGCATTGAATTTAAAGAGATAGCATCTTAATTCTAAGCCTAAGAGACCCTTAAAATTTTAGCAGCATCATATTGAATATCTAATTATTGATAAGACTCTTAAATACTGGGCTCATTTCTCTCTAGCCTACAGGGCTGTGATGTTTCATCGCCAATTTCCTGAGCTTCACATCTCTGCTTAATCTATAGCGAACATATATAAAAAGAATGGAATATCTTACAAGACAGTCAATCGCATTAAGAGAGTGATTGACTTTAATGTTCCATTTTATAAGGATAATTTAAATTATATATTTGATTAAATGCAAAGGGCTTAAGAGCATAATATAAAGTTCATACACGCTGATGAGGCAGTATTCACCTTTAATACCTTCATATCAAGGTCTTGGTATAAGAGGTACAGCAACATTGAAGTATATGATTAAAAGGTTAAGGTTTAAACTCATGCAATACTTGGTGGAATAAGCGAAGATAATGGCCTCGAGACTTATGTTATTCACCCTCGTTCTATAAAGACTGAATAATATATTAAATTCTTGCAATAACTCAGAGATAAGTACGCTGACTACTAAGAGATTATTCTATTCGTTGATAACTTGTCAGTTCATAAAACTAAAGACTCAAGGAAGGAATATGAAAGGCTAAATATAACACCTGTATTTAATGTTCCTTACAGCCCTTAGTTCAATGGAATTGAATTATATTGGGGGTTATTGAAAGGTCATTATAAGAAATTGCTGCTCTACCATCTAATGCATGATTTAAAGATAGATACAGTCGATTTTATTAAGAGTGCTGCTAAGAGAGTCAGCGATGATAAAGCTAAAGTATGCGCAAGAGAAGGGAGATTTTGTGTATATAAATAAGTTTTAGATTTAAATGAATGAATAAGTTCACATATTAAATTTGCCCGTAAAGGGATTTGGCTTCTCTTTCTTTTCTTCCTCTTAGGGCTTGCTTGGGCCTATGTTTCTTCTCTTAGTGCCAGCTCCTGCATCTATGTTCATCTCTTCTGGCTTTATAAATCTTTGAAGAGCCTCTTACTCAATTCAAGTTTTACTTTAGACTTTCTCTCTCTGTTTAATTTACTGCGCTCTTTCATCAAGTATATAGCAGTACCAAGCTTTTCTATAAAGTTAGAAGACTAAGCTTACTTGAGATGAAAGGATGCTTTTAAAGTTCCTACAGCCAGGTATCACTTATTTTAATACCTTGCTTCTCTTTTTCTTCAGGAGAGATGCTGTAGCGTTTCTTATGAGCTTCTTAAATTACTTCATTTAAGTACTCAGGTTTCAGAGTTCCAAGGACGCCAAAGAAGAAGTTTCTCTCTGGTAACTTATTTGAGAGCTGTAGCTTCGATGGAAGGTAGAGAGCTACGTCCGGATCACCCATAGCATCGTCATATAGGTTTGTCACTGATATTTCAGGGTAGTTAGTTAGGTATCTCTATCATCCTAATTTCATTAGACTTAAAAGCTTTTTTGCCTTCACTCAGCAAGGCTTTTAAGAATGAGATTTTAGTTCCCTCCTAAGTTGGCAAGAACAATCCAACTATCATGGATTTATTCATCTTACTTAAGAACTTACCTTGTTATACCAAATATCTATAAAGGTCCTCTTTACTTCGAAATTTTCCTATTAAATCTTGAGATTAAATTCTCTTCAATGCATCATTCATAGACTCCATCTTGCTTCCTCTTTCTCAAATGTAAATGAAATTTAATATTACGGATATCCATTCTGAGTTTAATAATATCTTACTACTAAATAGGGAGGACCTACTGGAGGTTAACCTTAAAAAGTTATGACGGAGAAGCATTGAAAAACTTGCTCCAAGTTTCACAGATTGATTTCCATTTTTATCAAACTTTCTCCTTTAAATTGCTCCTAATAATGTTTAATTATTTTAGGAGATCCTCCAAATTAAGTTCAAACTTTATTAAGAGTTAAATTTTAAGGTAAAAACTTAATTAAGAGCATATTAAATTTAAAAATATTTAATAACATTACCTCCAAATTAAGTTCAAACTTGATTTGGAGGACCTTCTAAAGAAACAAAACTTCATTAGGAGTATTTTAATTTACTAAAATGTATAAAATTCTCATAAAATATGTCAACTTAGAGTCTTTTATGATTATTTAATTTTCTTACCTATCAGCAAAGAATCTACCAGAGTGTCTTATACTCTACTATAATAGTTTATCTAGGTAGACTTTATCATTATTATAATAAAATATATCAGCAAACTAAAATGAGCGCTAACCTTTGAGAAGAGCGGTATAAATAGGATCAAGTTAATAAAAGTTATCATTCCAGCAACCATAAAAGTTGAGGCCAGAGGCGCTTGTACTTGGTGGGAGCCTACTTATTACACTTTTGACGAGTCTAGCTTTGATATTTAAATATAAGTTAAGTAGGATGTTTTCATAGAAGCTGTTCAAATTGAGGAGGAGGTTAAACAATCCGCCATTTAGCATTAATCTGTACCAGTCAAATTTGACTATTAGTGCAAAGAGTTTAATAAAGTTTTCCCTTACAAGTCAACTTTTAAGAGACACTTGAGAGATATACACAACGATATGCCAAGGTTATATCTCAAGCATTAGAAGAAAGATGGGAAGTATGTCTGTGAGTTCTGTGAGAAGCCATATTCTCATACTAGAGACATCAAAGTGCACTTAAAGAAAAAGCACAATTAAAGTTTTGTCTTTATTCATGAACCTACAGGGAATAGATTCCTCTAAAAGAGAAGATCAAGAAACCCAGTGGAGTCTCTTAGAGTTGAAGTCTAGAAGTAAGTTAAAATGAAGAAAGCAGTCAAGAACTTTCCAGTCTCTGAGATCAATAAAATCATGGTTAAAATAGAGGCAATGAAGATTCCCATATTAAAATTTATTGACTTAGATTCTTGCCTAGAAAGCTACCTCACTCTTGAAGATAAAATAGAGAAGAGAGTCATTACTGATGACTAATATGCTTATAAGATATATCCTTTCAATTACTTCCTTGCTGATGACAAGTTCCAAATGGAATTTGCTAATGAGTATTATGCTCTTTAAAAGGCAAAGTTAAATGAGTGCAGGCATATCATCTAGCTTGATGCTATTTTACTTGGTAAAGATCATGTAGCCTTCAGGCTTCCTTTACTTGAAATGACTTACAGAGAATTCTTATCTGACAATAGATGTCAGAGATAAATTAGCTAGATAGTATAGCAGATAGTTGAGGGAATTGAAGAGCTTCACAAGCTAGGTTATGTTCATAGAGACTTAAAGCCAGAGAATATCATGTTGAACTTTCAGCCTCTTAGAGTTTATATTATTGACTTCAACAGAGCTCAAAGAGTGCAAGCCTCTGCATAAGGAAATGTATACGGCACTCCTGGATATTTCCCAGAGAGAGAGGATTGGAGAGATGGAGACACTTAATGGGATATCTGGGCTCTAGCAGTAATAATAATAGAGAGCGACATGCCAAGAAACGATTACTTTAGCTGCAGGGGTGAGAGAGATTCTAAGCAGAGAATCAAACAATATCTCGATAAAAATAAAATAAATGGAGGTCTCAGAGAACTTGCATACTCAACTATTATCAAGCCAAGCTAAGAGAATTAACAAACAATAGAAACAATCAAACATCAACTTAGAAAGATAAAATTCAGAGAACTGCCACATGACTCTAAGCTTATGTTTGTGTGAAATATTTTTAAAAACTCGCTTGTTATACTCACTTAAAATACTAATATTTAAACATTAAACCCCTACATAAACCCTATTAAAACCCTAATAAAGTATGCACTAATAGTCTACTTTTATCAATCAAAAACTCAATCAAACTACTGAAAGGGTTTTGGGGTTTTGATTCTCAGTTTCTTGTAGCTCTTATAAAAATTTATCGTTTCTGACTGCATCTCATTTAAATCATATGGGTAGCTATTTGATAGAGATACTTTCTCAAGTCATTTCAAACTTTTCGGTCTTAATGGAACAAAGCTATTTCAAAGAATAATTCCATAAAATCTAAATAATTTTTAAATTAATTTTATAAACTTCTTTAAGTATAATGTATTCATTTGAAAATGCATTTAGAATTTTCTTGTTTTTAATAAGATAAATTAAAGGTTATACTTTTAAAGCATTCTCATCACAACTATTAACTAAGCCTTGTTTGACAGGTCAAAAATCTATTACTATTAAATTTAGCTCTCAATATCTTTTGCATTCAATGTAGATTTATAATAGCTTTTTCTAATAGATGTGCTATAAGAGTAAAATTTGCTAGTTGATTCATTTACTCAAAACGCTTCTGCTTTTGAAATTTTCTTCCTGTTCTCATTATGCACACAAGAGAGTTATGTTTTATTTAAGCAGGTATTAGCTAATAAGTAGCTTATTCTTAAATCAGTAATTAACTTAAGTTGTGCTCTTGCAATTGCCTCATTATTTAGTTAGTGAGTAAAAGACTTCATGCATGTTGTCCACTAATGAATGCCATCTAATTTAACATGCTAAATTAGATCTTAGTTTAAAAAAAGGGAATCTCTTTGTTGTGTCTCTTCAAGCAAGAATCAGTTATGAAAAAAATTAAGCAGTCTATAAAATGTTCAAATTTTTTTCTATAGGTAGCTTTTCTTCCACAATCTATTTAATTTATGTTCAGACTCGACTTCTGAACTCTATTATTTGTTATATACTTTAATTTAAAAAATTCCTGCTTTAGATTTAGACTCAAAGTTGGGCTAATATTATCATTCTCCCTAATACCTTCAATATAAGTTAGCCGCCATGTTTAGTTTTAAATTTAAATTTCTATTATTAAGCTCTAATAACCTTTCTTTTTATAGTAACTCTGTATAGAGTTGATACGACTACAATTATTGTTGAATTTCAGGTGTCAGAGATTATATTTATGCTAAGTTTATGCTAATAATTTTAAAAATTTGATAATTAATAATTTTAATTTAGTACCAAACAAGTATAAAATCGGGTTTATACCAGTACCAATTTAACTTTGAACTATTTGAAACTTTTCCATTAAAGCCTCATTATTTTCAAAAATAGGTACTAATTTAGTTTTGGTAAAAATAAATGGTACTAATTAAATTAAAAGAATCCATGGACCGGTTTTAATTAGATTAAAAAGTATAGAGAACAATTTATTAGAACTAAATTGATATAAATGGAGGTCTATCCATCTTCTGTCAGTTTCATCATTGTGTCTTTACCATTTTGACCTCCTATAAGATGCCCATATTTAATACTAAGAATTTAAAAAGTAGGATCAAGAGCTCTATATATTAAAACTTGAAATTCAATAACAAGAAAAGGGACAAGGATGAATCTATAAGTACTGCAATGAAGAGGGTTGAAGCTTAAGATATGATTTCAAGAATTAGAAGCAAGTAAGATCTCTATCGACACCTCACTAAGCATGGTAAGCGTGGAACATATATTTAATCATATAGTATAGTGTATTTATTTCCTTCAACAATGGAAGTTACCAAAATTTCATTATTAAAAACTATACATTGTGATGAGAGGAAAGCCATTAAAGACAATGAGAATAACGAGTTAGAAACGAAACTACCCAAAGATTACAGTCACTAATCTCTACGAATATTCGATGAAAGATGAAGAGTTGATACCTACCTACCTACCTAAAAGTGAAACCTGCCTCGCTGAGCTAAAAAATCTTTGCCTCTTTAAAGCATTGTTTCTAAAACTATTGTAGGTAATTTAAAACTATTATATTCTTAATGAAAGAACTTGCAAAGCTCACATAGAGAGAAAGTCATAGTCTGTTCATGAATGAAGTGAGCAAGAGATTTATAAAGATATCTAATAATCAGAAGAAATCAATATAGATGCAGGAGCTGGGAAAAAGAGAAGAAGTATGGTGCTCAAGCTAGCCATAAAAGGGAGAAAGATAAAATAATCCAAACCTATTTATGGGCCAATTTAATGTGTAATTTATTTATTCGTTTTTATCTAAAATTTATTTATAAACATTCATTTCCATCTCTTGCACCAAATTATTTTTTTTTCTACGCTCTCTCTTTTTCAGTTGCTTTTAATCAAGTCTTTTGTAACGAAGTGCAAGTCATGCATTAGATGATACAGCAATAATTTCCTTCAGACATTCTTCATTTTACTCCAGTTGAACTCTATATCATTTTATTAAGAGCTCTCAGGAACGTTGGAAACAGGAGTTATGCTTAGGATTTTCATAAGTTTCTTAGACTCCTTAGTCTTAGAACTGAAAGGTTGTCAATATACAGGTCAATCTCTTACTTGCTGTACTTTTCTCTTAGCTTACGTTAGAATTCTAAGTACCTCTCTCGCTTAATAGCGTTAGAATGATTATAAACATGAAGCTTCACTTAAATCAGCTAAAATTGCTTGGATTGCAACATTTAAGTCGTAAACTTTCATAATTCTGGGAAGAGCGATATCTGAACCTAAGCTGCGGTTTGTAACCTAATGTATTTTATAATCGTTAAAATATATTTGCATACTTGCTTCTAGTCAATATAGGGTAGGAAAACACGAATTAAGATATTTTTATAATGAGGGATCACTATAATGACTAGAAAAATAACATAAAGTTTATATATTATCATAATAATTACTCATATTTTTATCTTTTTTCACATGTTTTTTTCCAATATTTATTTTAAACTATAGAACATAAACGGGTCATAGTAAATGACATATCTTGGTATGAGCTATATACTTACTCATTGCATTTATGCTTGAAAATTATACTGATGGAATTTCAATGTCTTGACTGGTGTCATTTATTTCTACTTGTGTATGTTCTATAGTTTAAAATAAAAAATTGAATAAGAAAAATATATGAAAATAAATATGTGTAATTTTAAAATAAAACATTTTCTCATTGTATTTTTCTACCCTTTATTGCGATCCCTTAACATGAAAAAATGTTTATTCGTGTTCTCTGACTCTAAATTGATTAGAAAAAGGTATGCAATTATATTAAAACAATTAATAAATACTTTAGGTTTAAAATCTGCAGCTTAGGTTCAGATACCCCCCATACTTTTTTATACTAGGACTTATTAATAAAAGTGTTGAAGACGAATACAGCTTAATCAGCGTTTTGAACTTGATGTTATTGTCATGAGCCCTCTTTATTTAATCATATATTAATTAATAATTTAATACATTATTATAAAATGGAACAGTAAAATCAATCATTCTCTTCACTAAGTTGACAGTTTTGAAAGTTATTTCATTTCGTTTATAAATATTGGCTATAATTAATGGAGAGGTACGCATGTTAATAAAATTATAATAAAATTACGATGAATCATTGCAGCCCGCTAGTCAAAGAATGTTTGTGAACAAAACTTCAAAGTTTTCGAATCCCAAAGGTTGCCAATATGAGCCTGGAAGTACTTTTATTTTCTTGCAAAATGCTTTCATGAGCCAAAATTAAATTGCTAAATGGCTAGGTACATTGATGCCTAACAGTTGAAGCAGTCTTGTATAGTAGATTTGCTATAGTTGCATAATTTAGTACAAATATATGTTAGTCTATATAAAAATCGAGCCATACCTAAAATTAAGCAATAAATCTAAATATTTCTCATCATTAATCGATCCTAAATATCTCTACATTCTATTTCATGTTTTGCAAATTGTCAAAATTTCTCTATTAACCCCATAAAGACATCAAATCAAATCATTAAAATAACTAATTAAGGGAATTTGGGGTTTTTAATGATCCTCCAACTGAGGATGAGGAGTTCTAAATTTAGATATTTCAAACAGACATTAGACTCAAAGAGCCTGACTGCTTATTAGTTTAGCAAACTCCTGCCACAATTAAAAATTTACAATTGTATTTATTTCAATTTAATTTTTTCAGTATAAAATTTTAATTATTTAGTTATATTTAACAATCCATTAAGTGTTATTAAATACTTAAAGGATTAGTAAAAGCTGATAATGAGGCAGAGGCTCTCGAGATGCTAAACGCATGTTCTCCCATGTATTTTAGAAAAGCAATCAATGACAATCTAAACGATCATCAGAAGTAGATTTTTGCTGCTCACTATGACCAAAATGCTTAATAGTTTTAAATTGAAGAATTAAATTTACATTAAAATTTTTGATATTCTATCAAACCTAAATTTTAGATATTTTTGATGAACGTGATTATGAAAAAACATTTTGATATTTCCATTTTAAAAAAATTTAATTATAGCACAAATAATAGTACAGGGAATTATATTACAATAAAACATTGAAAAGAGTGTATTATAATGGAAATAGATTTAAAATGGCAAATAGTAAATAATAAAAATGAATTAAATATGGAATTTTAGAATGTTTTAGTTTTAAATTATAGATTTAGCTGCTGTTGATTTGAATTTGACATATTTTAGCATTCAATAATTGAACTCATCGATAGATCTAATTAAATTTATCAATAATTAACCATAGACCCTTTAAATTTAACTTTTTATTTTTAAACTCCTAATAAATTAATATCTCTCTATTTAAAATTGGTATATAAAAAGTAAACTCTTTGTGTTATTTTTTATGATAATGAGGAGTTGGAACATTAGCTTTCTAGAGTCGAGTCGTGGAAAAAATCGCTACTTGAAATAATTTTATTTCTTTTAGGTGCTCAATCAAATTTTAATGTTTCTTTCATTGTAACAAACATCAGGTACAAATTTTAGATAAAATTATAAAATCGAGTTCAGACCTCATTATTTTTAAATCTCTCTACACAAGATACAAATTTTTTTATGACTGTGGTTCATAAAGAGTATTTCGTGGTTTTCTTCTTGGTGAAGAGATATTGAAGAATTTAGAATTTTGTTTTTAGACAATTCTATAATCTATGAAGTATAATTATATTAAAATTTACAGACATTAGGTTAAGAGTTATCGAAATCAAAAGTCAAAGCATCAATTTTCACTTTTCCCTCAAACTTCCTTCATTGCGAGATTATTGTAGATAAATGGTGGAAAAAGATGAAATTATACCCTAATTTATCGAATGATGTATATATTCTAATAAATGCCTTAATGATTCAAAAATAAATTTAAATAAGGTATAAATTTAGAATTATTATGAATAATATTGAAATTCATTTTTCTCGCTTGGCATATTAGATGTTTGAATAACTCAAATCAAATAAATTGTAGTTCATCCTATGGTGAATATTTATTTTCCAAAAGTCAAATAAATCAAAACTATAAACTCTTGAAGTTGCTTGATTAAGTTTTTAAATGAAATAGTTAACTATTAATGCATATCTCATTAGGGTTTTAATAGGGTTTACTTTTGGGAAAAGGGTATAATCACTACAGTTGCTGCCAACTAAAGTTTTCAACAGCTGCAGATACTAAAACTCCATCGACTAGTTTTCGACTTTTAAGGTTCAGGAAGCCTAAAATCTAAAAAAGAATTAGATGAAATCCAATAGAAATTAGAACGATGTTCTAAAAGCATATTAAGTAATACAATTCTCCACATAAAATGACAAGGGACTCACTAAGGGCACCCCTCAAAATCTAAAAAGAGTTTAGGCTAAATCTTTATAGAAGAGTAGTCATAGAATTAATAGAGCTGATACGTTGAGAAAGTTTCAAAAATAGGTATAGGAGAAAGAAAACTTTAGTCGGCATCAACTGTAGTGATTGTAATTTATTTTTACTATTCACTCAAACAAAAAATTAGCATCATGATGTAACTAAGCTTTATAAAATTTTATTGTTATATAATACTTAAAATTTAGTCTAAGCATGCGCTCACGACAGTAAGGGGTCCTATGTGCACACCAACATCCATGCTGACAAACCAGTTTGAGAGATAGTTTTGAAATATTGAATATGTTTGAATTATCTAACTGGACTAATTTCGTATCTACAGAATTAAACATAATGCTAAAAAAACTACCTAACTAGTCTATTTTTACTCCACTCTTTAGTTATATTTAATGATTATCTACTCAGTAGTATCTTTTATTTTAGCTTTTAATAAGTTCTAGTTTAGATATTGCTGTAGCCTCTGCTTTGAATCTTTCTCTATTACAGCTATAGCAATCATTTTTGCCATATCGTATTCAGCTTTTATTGTTGCTAGAGCCCATACATCCCACTTAATCTCACTATCTTTTCAGTCCTTCCTTCCTGGAAAGTATATAGGAATACCATTAACGTTGATTAGTCCCGAAGCTTCAACTTGTTATGATCTATTGAAATCAATTATTACTACTCTGATATGTTAAAAATTAAGAATCATATTCTCAGGTTTCAAGACTTATTAACATACCCTAAAATTTGCAGTTCTTTAATGCCTTTTCAACATTTGTAAAAATAAGAGTTAGCTATTTTGGAATCCCACATCACAAATATTATATCTTAGAATCATTTATTAAATAGGAAAACGAAAAGTAACATGATCACGAGAAATCAGAATTGTATCAAGTTTAATTATAAATCTGCACTTCCTATCCCTTGCTTTATTTAGAGTTTAGTATTCATTGACGAATTTCAAGATACCTATGTCGTCGCATATAAAGTAGATAAGTCTTGTATGCGAAAACTGCTTATCAGTTATGAACTATTTCTCAAACTTACCTTCAAGTATAAAATAATTTTCCTTAAATTCTTAACAGTCAATTACATTTAAAATTAGAAGCTTTATTACTTGTATCGTTAGAGTGATTTTTACTATCTCAAGAGGTGGGAGGCTTCTCACAGCTTTAATAAGCTTATTATCTTTCTTAAATTTTTGTTCCAAGGATTCTAAAGCGTCTCTTGGCTTTCTTTTTAGAAGTGAGGCCTCACAAGTCGCAAAATAAATGACTTCCAACTTCTTGGCACGATAGTTTTTTAAGGTGAACTTTTTAATCCATTGAATATGATTATATTGCTTTTTGCAATAAGGGAAAATTTACTTTACATCTACATTTTCATGATGAAGATAAAGCTTGGGCTTGTTAGAATGCTTATCTAAGATATGACGCTTAAGAGCAGATTTATAGGTGAAGGACTTCTCACAATTTCAAATAAATGAAAAAATTTAATTTTTTTCCCTCCTCTTTAACCATTTTTATTTAAACCTCTCATTGGATTTCTTGAATCTACATTTCTATTTAACAACTGAATTGTTATTCAGAGTCTGAGACCTAAGGTTAGAGAATTTAGGACTCTTGCTAGGTAGATGCATCACAATTATCAATTTTCTTTTAATTTATTTTTTAAAAAAAAACTTTTGCTAGCTATTGTCAAGCAATGCCGCATTTCTTGGTAAGTTGCCGCTCATTTTATAAATAAAAATTTATACACACTGTGCAAGTTCTAACTTTATAAACGAGCAAGATAAAATTCTAAATTATTTATAGAGGATCAATGAGAACAAAGTACCAGGCATAAGTTTTAAATTTCTTAATTTTAGATAATTCATTTACTAATTCATCTATTTTATTCATTAAAATTCACCTAAATGTGTTTTGTGAAGTAACTTGGAGCTCCCAAAAATGTTTTAATTTAGGAATAGAATATTAGAATTTTAATTTTTTAATGAACCATTTAATACAGTTTAAAATTTTGATTTTACTTTCTACTTGAGTTTCAAATAAATTAAAAATTTTACCTAATTAAATTAACTATTATAAGGTGCAATTTAATGGGAAATGTTTGATAAAAATGGAATTATGACTTTGAAACTTGAAAAAAAATTTCCATCTTTAACCATATATGTGATTATAGTTGACCTCCAGTAGGATCTCTCTATATAGAAGTAAAATTTTGTAAATTTAGAATGGATATCCAAAATTTCTAACTTCATAAGCATAAAAAAAAACTGGAAGCAAGATAGAGAGTATATATGAATTATACAATGAAAAGAATATAATCTCAAGATTTAATAGGGAAATTCAGAAGTAAAGAGGAAACCTCCACAGATTATTTGAATAATATAGTAAGTTTTAATCTATAATAAAAAATATAATTGTTATTGTTGGGATCTTCTTACCAATTTAAGAGGGACTAAAATCTGATTCTTAAATGCCTTTCAAAGTGACAAGAAAACTATGGATAATGATATCTAACTATCCTGAAATCTCTGAAACTAATCATAATAATGATGCTATGTTTGATCCAGATTTTGTGAAATACCTTCAATATAAGCTACAACTCTCTAATAAGTTGCCAGGAAAATTTTTACTTTAGTGTCTTGAAAAACTAAAACCTGATTACATAAATTAAGTAATTTAAGAAGCTTACAAGAAATGATACATAATTTTTCCTGAAGAAAAAGAGAAGGAGCGTATTATAATCATTGACAAGCCGCTTTAGGATCTAGAGAAGCATCAATTCATCTTTAGTCAGCTTAGCATTCTAACTTTGTAGGAAAACCTGATACTGCTAGATACTTTCTGAAAGTGCTCTGCATATTAAAAAGAGAGAAATCTTAAGTTAAGAATGATTTGAGTAAGAGACTTTATGAAAATCCAGCAAGATGAACATAAATGCATGATATGGCTCTAAAAGAAGTAATACACGGCTAAGCAAGTCACAAGAGGAGGAAAAGTAAGAAAAACTAAATCTCTTTATGGGTTAATTTTATATGTGAACTTTTTCATTAGTTTAAATCTATAACTAAAAACAAAATTCTAAATTCTTCAATATCTCTTCACCAAGAAGAAAACCACGAAATACTCATTTTGAACCACAGTCATGAAAAAATTTTGTATCTTGTGCAGAGAGATTTAAAAATAATGAGGTCTCAACTCGATTTTATAATTTTATCTAAAATTTGTACTCGATGTTTGTTACAATGAAAGAAACATTAAAATTTGATTGAGCACCTAAAAGAAATAAAATTATTTCAAGTAGCGATTTTTCCCACGACTCGACTCTAGAAAGCTAATGTTCCAACTCCTCATTATCATAAAAAATAACACAAAGAGTTTACTTTTTATATACCAATTTTAAATTGAGAGATATTAATTTATTAGGAGTTTAAAAATAAAAAGTTAAATTTAAAGGGTCTATGGTTAATTATTGATAAATTTAATTAGATCTATCGATGAGTTCAATTATTGAATGCTAAAATATGTCAAATTCAAATCAACAGCAGCTAAATCTATAATTTAAAACTAAAACATTCTAAAATTCCATATTTAATTCATTTTTATTATTTACTATTTGCCATTTTAGATATATTTTCATAATAATTTTATTGAGATATTAATTAATTTCTTGAACTTATTGAGAAGAAATTATCATTATTATTTTTTAAATATTCAAGGGTTATCAAATCATAACAACTGTTTTCTTCTGCTCTTATTTACCAAGCAAGAAAACTATTAAAAATAAACTATATCATATTATTGTTGATAGCTCGAAAAAAAAATTCTTTTTTAAAGAATTCTAATCAACTTGACTGTTTAATTCTAAAAAGTTTAATCAAGATAATTAGTGAGATCTTTTATAAAACTTTACAATCTTTTTAAATTATTAATTTAGCGCAAATGCTTACTGAGAAAATTTTAATAAATTATGAAATTTATGTAAATATACTGATGAGCATTTCCATTCGTGAATTTCATATTTGTTTTACTTAAAAATCTTTCAACCCGAAAATAAAATGTTATAAGTATATTGCTGATATTAAAAAATTTAAACAAAAGGACAAAGTACTGATTTTATTTTATGATTATTATGCATAGTTATTTTATTGTACTTTTTAGATAATTATTTTACAATTTATTCTTTTTATTTATGATAAATTTTTAAAATCATGTAAATTTTTAAGGATGAGGTAAAAGTATATTAGACTTGAAAAATAAATATGAAAATATAACTAGTTTTATCGATATTTTCAAATTAATTCTATTTTAATAATAATAATATTAATTACATTTGCCATTTCTCTATTCACATTGAAGCACATCTTCTATTTCTCTTCACATCTGGTATTATGCAGTAATACAGCTATGACGTTTTTGCATAAATATCCCATCGAAAAGTGTAAATGCTCTGTTTTCAATATTTGTGAAGATTACAATGGGTCTTTTAATTATTGCTTTTAAATATGTCTTCCATAAAAATCATTTAAAGCAATTACACACCGCCCATTATCATAACATAATGTGTTCTTTCTAATTATCTGAAAATACTTGCATGGTTTTTTGGACTATATTCTCATCTGCTGCTATGATTTTATCGGCAATGAAGTTATCCAATCTGTCTGCAATTATCCTCTTTTAATATTATAGACTAAGCTTTGTGTTTAGATAGGCAAAAGACATCTTTAAAATTAAGAATGATACCAAAAACTTAACTAAAATTTAGTAAAAATACATATCTTGTTGTAATCAGTCATAGTGTCAAGACCAGTTGTAAATGGTTTACAACCCTATCAAAAGATTTAGATGTTTTATTTATTTAGTTAATATTTTGACCTACTAAACCCAGGTTATCTTATCAAGTTAACATTCAAGCTCTCTATTAAAGGATCGTTATTAGGTACTTGGAAATTATTATAGAAGGCTTTTAAAGCTTGAATCATTGCAATACAGCGAGTATTGCTAGAAGCGTAGAGATCATTTATAATGTGCATGCCAAGTTCTCTAATTTTTGAAACAAATGCTTATGTTAATCCATGCAGTCTTATTAATTTTTCTAAGTATTGACTGTAAAACTAGAATCTATAATCTAGATAAAAAAAGTAAAGTTATTGTAAAGTCTATTTTTTCCTTTAAAGTAGCGAATCTGCTGAAAAGTCCAATATCTTTAATAGACCCAGCCTAATTAAGTTCCTGTTGTACAGCATTATGTGGATGTCTGATATTCTCTTGAGTTTTGCTGAATAATATGAGAAAAAATGATCCAGTACGGCCTCTTTGCTCTGTGAGGGAAATGTTTGAGGGTGGAGCTAAGCTGGATTGGGTTTGAAGATTGGGAGCTTATTATGCGCTCTGTTCTTAAATATATCCCTAAGTTGTAGTAGATTGAACTGGTTCCTAGATATCTGCAGTTAAAAGTATGCTCAACTGTTCTTAAACTTATCCCTTAGTTGTTTTAGATTGAGCTGGTTCCTATAAATCTGCAGCTAAAGAATTTCTCATCGCAGAAAATGCATTTGTTGTTTAGATTTACTTTCAACCTAATCGTTTCTATTATCCATTTGACCTTAATTAGCACTTCCTTATTTCTTTTGATTTAACTTTTATGCATTATCTACTTCCTAACTACCTTTCTCCTATTCCTGTTCGTCCCCGGCTTCAAATTTCTACCTTGACTTCTGCATCTTTACTTATTTCAATTCCACTCTCTTTGCATTTCTGAGCCCTTACTCTATAATTAACTTAATTTAGAGCTATTTTAAAGCACAGAGCTTTATGAATATCAGTGCTTTTAATACTTGACATTATATTTACTTAAATTTACTTACTTTCCTCAGCGGTCAGAGTTTTACTACTGTCTATCATCCTGCCAACATCCTTGAATGGCTTGTCTTTAGCTACTTCTTTATGTTTTAGTTGTAATTTTGTTTTAATACTTAAATTTAATTATAATATCTATATTTATTTAGTATTATTTAACCGTTTCTTTTGGTTAAATAATTAACACTTATTTATCAATTAACAATTTTCATTATCCTTCTTTTATCATTATTATTTCATTCTAATTTTCAAAGCATAGATATAAAATCTAAATATCTATTATAAACCAAATTTTATTGTTTATAATAAAATAATAAGATATTTTTTTCCAATTATATTTTACTGAGAATAAATAGAAGAAAAGTTATAAAAAAGTTAAGAAATTATATAAGTTTTAATAAAAAATTAATAATAGTATAGGGTCGAAAGCAAGCCAAGGGGCTAATGATTGGGCATAGAAAAGGAAAGAGTATAATTATATAAAATTTATAACAATATATTTATATTGTTAATTTTCCAATTATCAATAAACATATATTAGCATAAGGTAAGATTTATATAAATGTTTTTTATAAATTGAAAAATCGAAGAAGCTGGGGAAGAAAGAAAGCAAGGAGGATCTTTATTGAAAAATGCTGGTGATTTCATGCTAAAACTCTAAATAATATTAAATTTAAAAAATTTCAATTTAATAACTCACTTATAAAAAACCATTCCTGTTAAATTCTTAATATAAGGAAGTGGTGAAGGTGCTTAGAGCGTTCCTTATCCTTTCCATTTTTTATAAATACAAAAATATAAATAAATTAATATCACATTTAAATATTAAGAATATTAACTATCACTGTAATACTCATCGAGAGACAACCTTTTTAAACATTGTCTCTCGTTCATTTTTACAGATAATTTTTCGACAACAATAACTCTAGCTACTGTCAAGATTATGAATAAATTAAGCTATCAAAATTTCATATGATTTGGATACTTATAACTAACTAAGATCATATTAAATCACACAATTAAATTTATAGTAATTTCTAATAGTTTATTGATCACACTTTAATTTTATAGTTTTGTGTGAAATCCCTTAACATAAAAAAACACATATGACATGTTTATGTTGTTTTTCTTAGATTAATAGAATGAATAACAATCAAAACCCAAATATCCTTTCATTATATTTTTTAATGAACTTTATATAAAAGATATATTTGGGGTTTTCATAGGTATATGTAAATAATTCCTATTTTTTTGAATTCATAAAGCGTTTTATGAATATTAGATGTTTTAATTCAATAAAATTTATCTGCTTGACATTTTCGTACCTCTATAATCTTGCTTTCTCATATGGTTCAGGTATATCAACTTCTAAAGATAGAAGGAGCATTGACAAAAAATATCATTATTTATGTATATATAAATAAATCTAAGCTAAAATGATTGATTATTTTTTAAAATTTAATACAAAGCAAACTATATCTTCCATATCACTGTCTATTATAATAGCTCTCTTCGCCCATACATATTACATAACAAAGCTATTAGTCCATTTTTCTTTGATTGGAAGTAAACAAATGTTCCAGAAACCTTTGCTAATCTAAATAAATGTGAAACCTTAAATTGAGGCACTCTTATGTAAAAGATTTGTAATAGCTTAAAAATTTAGCTCATTTTGCTTATTAGCATAATTTCTCTACGAATACCACTAATAACCAAACCATACCTCCAAATAAAATTACTAAAACATCTAATTAAGGGGTTTTAGGGTTTTGATTAAATTTGAGTAATGATATCTAATAACTTTAATAAATTATATCATTAATAATATTTTAGAAAATTAAATTAAATTCAAACAAGAATGATAGTTTATAACATAATATATTTCAAAAATAATTAAAATAATTGGACTTAAGAATATCTTAATTTAAATGTTTGATTTTAGTAAATAATTGTATATTACATTTTATTTCATTATTGCTAAAATAGATTTGAATGGGGAAAGTTGGATAAATATCAAAACTTTTTATTTAAATTATTTAAATTTCGTTTACTGGTTAACCTTATAGATTATAATTGTGAAAGTGTATTGGTACAAAGTTTTTACTTTGTAGCTTAATTGTAATTTTTATATGCCAAGTTTAAAATGTAATTTTTTTCTTAAGTTTTCTTATTATATCTTCTCACTTAATGTATTTCTATTATTTTATAAATTAGTTAATTAAAATTTAAAAAATAAAATATAGTTAATCATCATATTTTTGACTTGATATTTATGGTTTTTGGATAAATAAATTAATTGTGAATAATATAATTTGTTTTATAAAATGGTATCTGTGAAAATTAAAATACAATTTTACTTGTATTTAAGTTCCTATCTTGATATATATTGCCTTGTATTACTCTTCACATTCCTACTTAAATCTCTGCTTTACCAATTCTGATAATATGCGCTTTCCTCAGCAATCCTTGAGTAAAAAAGTCTTCGATGTTCACTGAATCGCAAGATAAATTTTTGTTGGATCTTTTATTCTCTTCGCTATTAGTTCAACCAAACACTAACTGATTTCAAGATTTCGCGGCGACCTTTCCAAAATTATCTAATTGCATAGTATTTTTTATTTTACTAATACATTTTCAGCGTATTTAAGAGGGAAATCTCAGTAATTGACTTTTCTATTCATTATAATATTCAATTAAGCACATTAATAAGTTATATTATTAACACTTATTCTGGTTGTCCAATAAAAACATAACCAATTAGTCGAAAATGATGATTAAATATATTTTTTCTCAATTTTTAATAAGTTTATAGTCAATAGAAATACAATTAATGAGATTAGTAAAAAAAAGACAACTACGACCAGCAAGTAATTTAAACTTGGCAATTGACAGAAATATTTTAAATTCCCATTAAACAGTACCCTAAACAAAATTTTATCTATAAGCTTTTCTATCTAATGGCAGTAGATTTATTTTTAATTTATCTAAGTAATTTTTCCCAATTCAAATCTATTTTAGCAATATAATATATAAATTTAGAGATAAAATAATTTAAAATGAATAACAGACAGTACGAAGAGGTAAGTTTATAATAGTGTAGGAATATAATGAAATTAGGAAAATAAATTAATTTTATTATTTTAATTATTTTTAAGCAACTTAGATTGAGAATTCAAAAAGTTGGCTTTATTAAAAAAAATCCAAAAACTCATAATAAATTAATAAAATGCTTTGATTTTTATCGATCGTTTGGATCTTATTTGTGTTCGTAGAGAAAATGTAGGTTTTAAGTTAATTAACGATTATTCAAATTAAGAGGTTTTGTTATGTTATATAGTGATTCTCACTTACCTTTTCCCTTTCTCATAGTTAACTCTGCTTTAATTAGTTACTCCAATTTGATAAATTATATTATCTATTAAAATAGAATTCACCGGATAAATGAATGAGATAAAACAGGTTCATCATTAATATGGTCAGCAAATTTTTTATTATCAATAGAATGAGACTAATTCTTCTAATTTGACCAGATTTAACTGCCATAAAGTTAATAAATTAATAATTGAATCAATTTCTCAGTTTTGAAATTATTCCTATAATATATCTATATTAAAAATTTCTAGATTAAAATTGTCAGCGATGTATTATATCAGCTTAACAGAAATTTTGATCAGATTTAAATTAAAGAGAGTAAAAGTCAGAAAATATTAGTCAGATTGAGTTTGAAATTCAGTTTGACACCTTTACCCTATTCAAAACACCAAAGCCCTTAGGATGTGTTTAGTGTGATTTTATTAATTGTAAAGCATGAATCTAATTTGATTAAGAGAAACATTAAAAAATAAGAATAATATACATTAGTGATATTTAGACGATATTCATTTGAACTAAAACATTGAATATGTTTTATAAGCCAGGATAAGGTTAAAGTTTAAATATGAAAAATATAAACAAGAGCTCTTTAATAGAGTAATTGCATAACTGTTATTTAAATATCCTTTCAAATAATAAGTTTCAATACTACTATCTGTTTAGTATTTTAAGTTTGAACTTGCTAGCTTCTTGAGAAAAAAAGTTAAAGGTATCTAACAAAGAATTATTATCTATTATTCTCCATAACTTAAATGTCCTTGGCATACTTTCAATTGTCAAGCTGTTAAATTTCAACAAAGATTATCTGACATTTGCATCTTCTATTAATAATTAGAGTTAATTTTATGATTTAATACAGAAAGAATTTATAATATCGAATTCATATAAGCTTAAGGATCTCTGTTTAAACCTTTAACTAAAATGATAAATGTTTTATAAACTATAATAACACTTAGTATATTGCTATTTTGTAAGGTTGTTGCTCATGAGTTGAATTTTCTTTATATTTCCTAATCTAATGATATTGAATAAACTAAGGGCTCAAAAAATTACTACATAAAACATCGCTTATACATTTATATCAAACTTGCTTAATAAGTAAACAAAATTCTTCCAAATATGAAAAAATTGAAAAATTACTAAATATAATGAAAAAATCATCTATAAAGCAGCAGATGATAAATTAATAATCATCTTAACAATAATTTATAGCATTTACCTAAATGTTTACAATGCTAAATTATTTTTTACAATTTTAAATAAGAATACCTAAGGTATACAATAAAGGCAAGTTGATATATTTTATATTTATACATCATTATAATTAGTAAATACTATTTAACTATTAAAGAAATCTCTTTTACTTTACATCCCTATTAATTATTTTAACCAAATCCTACAAATAAAAACACTTTTATCTAAATCAAGGGTTTTGGGGTTTTGATTTTAGACGTGAAAAAACCCAAGAAGAATATCAAGAAGGATTATTAGCCAATTAAATTTTCAATAACACATATAGAATTGTATCATTGATAAGAAAAAAAGAAGTGAGACAAGCGTAAGATCTAATGAGGGAATATTATGGGAAGTATGATTAGGCAATCATAAATGAGGAATTCGATTTATTGTTACAAATTATAAGAGATATTATTGCATAATCAGGTGGATATTGATATACAAATTATTAATGTTTATTTAACAATTTAAAATAAAAAAATTTAGATATTGAAATATTATAATAAAATATGAAAAGATTAGTAAATTTAGTAATTAAAATAATCATAATCATAATTATTATTTAATTTATACTACAATCAATTTGTGAATAAAAGATAGATTAAAATAAATTTAATACTCAGCCTCTTAACAAATAATTAAAACTTTATAAAAATTTAATTAGTTTAAATATCTGGGAGGAAGTTTCATGCACAATTAATAAAATTATATAAAATTAATAAATTTATCAAAATCTTTAACATCTATACTCATTTAATTATTTATAATATATAATTAAAGATCATTTCAACTTAGAAAATAAATCAAAATTTTAATAAAAATCAAATTAATTATTAATGAAAAAAACATTTATTTGAGTATTGTTTTTAATTTATATTTTGATTAAAAATTAATAATCTTCTTTGAAAATTATGTATCATTTAAATTCATTTACTAAATGGTAAATGAAATTGAAATTAAAATTTATATGTTTTGATGTTTTAATTGCAAAACAATTAAAATTTAATGTTGGGGTCGGGAAACTGTTTTGGAGCAGGAGATAATCCCCACAAAATTTCTTATTATTTGATATATTAGAAATATAAATAATGCTTTATGGGGAATATATGTTTTCATTTTAACGATAACAATATAAGTGATATATAGGAAGTGAATGTATTTACTAAATATTACTAAAAATAAGATTAGAATGACGATGCTGATCTAAAACTTAATCTTCTAAATAATGTTTGATTTTTTAAAATAAATTTATTTAAAGCCTCCATTTATAATACTTTTCAGTTAATGTTTGGTTACATTTTTAGAATTTCTTACACTCTTGCATTGAATGGAAACAATATTTGTACACTCCTTTTTATTACTGCTTGTTCTTTCAATCACTAACAGTAAATGAATCTTTCTCAATGAAATATCGATTAAGACATTAACCAATTTCAAATTCAGGGATTTTAGCACTGCTGTATTATAATTTTAATAGTTAATGATTTATGCTTATGGAACGCTCTTCAATAAATTAACAATGTCATACATTACTAGTAAAATTATATAATCTTAGTTTTTGTAAAATACCAAAAAAACATTTATTTCCTATAAGTCCCTTAAATTACAAGCATTTAAAGGAAAATCCACATACCACCTCAAAAAGCATATTTTCAATTTCTAATTTACCAAAAAATAAGATATTTTAATTATTTTATTCTATTTAGATTTTAATTATAAAAGATTTATAACATAATACGTCATTGTTATAAATTTGATTAGGATATTCATCTATAATTTATTACTAAATTTTTAAAATAGATATGCAAGCTCTAGTCACTGCTGATGAGCAACCTTAAATCTAAATTCTCAAGACTGACACAGGGATTAAGGACCCATTATGCAAGCTCTTTCAATAGTCAACTTATGAAATTTAAATTTTATTTATTTTCTTATTAATTAAACTATTCAATATAAAATTCTAAATATTCGCCTATATTTAATATTTCACACTATATTACTTCGCACTGTCAGAATCTAAAAAGCTTTCGAAGATCTAAACCCTTAACTAGGATTTTAGGTAATAGGAAATGCTCTCTCTCTCTATACTATTAGTGAGCTTTGAATGATTAACTTCTTTTTAATACCTAAAAGATAAAAAATTCACATTACCCGAATGGATAATAGCTATAATTTTACAAAATATTTTTACCTAACAAGATTTGATATTAAACCAAATTTAAATTCTTGTTATAAATCTTTTCAGAATGGGTTTCATTAATCTCTTGTGAAGGATCAGTAATGAATGAAAACACTTCGATAATTCTATTTTTTGAAGTCAAATTATTGCTCTCATTTATAAAATGAATAAATGACCATAAAACCTCAATGAGTGAGTGTTTTATTAGCGATCTAAAACCAAGTAATTATGGGAAATATTCTTAAATTTCAAAAAATTTACTATTTTTGCGTTTTTCCCTGATCTTTTTAAGAAGAAAATATTTTGATTATGTTTTTTCCTATCCAAATATTTTCATTATTTATGGTTAGCATATCCTGTCCACCGCTTTACTCTGCTCCTATTTACCCAGCAAAAAACAATACCAAGAAAATATCATATATCGTCGAATAATAGATAAATTTAGTATTCATATTGTGATCCTAACCCACTCGACAGTTTTAAACTAAAATATCTAGTAGAATAGTTCGAGAGATCTATTATAAAAATATTACAATCTTTTTTATTCATTATCTTGCCAATATCTTTGTACCTCAGCTTGCTTCTACTGGTAATATTGATATATATATATATATATTTTATTTCTTCAATTTTTAAATAAAATAATAAAAACTATTTATTTTTAGCATTATTTGAGCGTTTCGTTTACTTTTTATTATTAATTATAAATATTCAAATTTAAGTTGTTGAGAAAGTAAAATTTATTAATCAATTTACTTCTTTTTTCATTAATATTTAATTATACTTTTAAAAGTTTATGTTATAAGATTTTTTAAATCTAGCATAACGAAAAAGAAATTTATAGTGTATTATACGCTGAAATAGTGGATATGTCCTAAAAATTATATTCTACTGTGAATAAATCGACGAAAAATTATAAAATTTAAGAAATTATATAAGTTTTAATAAAAAATGAGTAATAATATGGGCTCTAAGGCCAGTCAAGGGGCTAATGATTGGGCATAGAAAAGGAAAGATTATAATTATAAATTAAATATTAATCAAATTAAAAGTTATTTTTCCAATTAACAATACTATATATTATGATTTTATTATAAATTGAAAACTCTAAGAAGTTAAGGGAAGAGAGAAAGCAAGGAGGATCTTTATTGAAAAATGCTGGTGATCTCATGCTTAAAACGCCAAATCTCTAATAAAAATTATTGCTATTTAATAACAGATTTCATCATAACTAATATAGATATAAATTTATTTATTTTGAAATAAAGTGTTGTGAATACATCTTAACATCACAGACCAGATGCAACATCTTCAAGTGGTTTTTCATAGATGAATGGGATGAATAACAATGCTGGTGGTCATTCAATGGGAGGAGGAATGATGCAAACAGCATCCACTTCAGTGACTGGAGGATTTAGTGGATTCTAAAAGTATAATCAGGATTCACACACAGCGGCGTCATAGTCATAGTATGGCAGAGAGTTTGGCAATGGACATCATCAAAACAGCAACCATAGCATGATGATTAATTATTATTTTGAAATAATATAGTGATTGACTCATTAAAGTCTTACAAAAAAGCCAATTTTATAACTTCAATATTATGAGTGGAGGTGTAAATGGGGGAGGTATGATGAATCACTCTTAGTACAATAATGGTATAGGAAATATCGCAAGTCCAAATTAACCTCAAAATTACGGTCGCTAACCTATGGGATACGATGACCTCCCCATAAATTAAATGCGCACTCAAGAAAATTACTACAATCCTTCAGTCGGTGGAAATGAAATGGGGAGTCGAGGGCAAAGAAATACCTAATCAGTCGCGCAATCAATATCTTATGACAGTTATAACAATGGAGGAAATAATAATGGAAATGGGGCATTTGGTTAGTAAAACTACACAATGTAAGGTTTCAATCAAAAACCACCTGGCTTCAATTAAGGGGTTTAGGGGTATAACCAGTAGATGAATAGTATGCAGCCATCTTATACTTCCACCTCAGGTTTCAACAGAAATAATAGTAATATAAATAATAATAACAATAATGCCCCTCCACTCTCGGTAAACATTTGTAATTAATATTCCTTCCAATTTTAAGTTGATATTGGCATAGCTAAGGAGTTTTTTAGATTAAATAGAATTGAAAAATCTTTATAAACGAGAACAGGTAATTTAAGAGCTAAAGACAGCCATCATACAGCAGAGAAGATGTAGTGGCTGCAAGAAATAATCTGTAATTATTAAAGAAACGCATGGGCAGCAAGGGACCGAGTGAACCAAGGGAGAGAGCATAAAGCTACTCTAATGCTATTAATTATAATCTATAGTATGGATATTTATTAGTTTTGTATATCATTTTGATATAATGCAAATGGGTATGACAACTAGAGTAGTAATGGTTATGGGGATGAAGGAAGTGATGCTAGATCTGGACCATCTTCTAATTTACAAAATTAAGCTATAGTTTTATCGAATTATTACTAATCACTTTGATATAAATACATTCATAAATGTTGGAAGGTCTAATAGAGGTACCAGTTAATTTGGGCATGTGCCAAAGCCTGGCTAAAGTAGCACAAATGTTGCAAACAATAGACCAGCTAGTGGTCTATCACAAAATAATTAAGATGGGTAAACTAAAATCACAAATTTGCGTTATACTCACTATAAGTTGTTTTATAGTACAATTTATCATTTTATAAGTTTATTAGAATAAAAATTTCAGGAAGGCTTTTAATCCAGCTAGTGACAATATACTATTTAATTCTACTTTAAGTTTAACTAAATCTTGACATCATTGATTTGAATGACAGCTAGGGTAAAAGTTCAGGTGGAAATATGCATCGAAATGATTCCTATGAGGATTTAGACAACTAATTTAACAATGTTAACTCAAATTTATTATATAAGTGGTTTTTAGAAGGCTTTGTATAAATCTTTTATAGTTTAATTTTATTTCTGTCTCAAAAGGGATTAACTTACCAAATTCATCAAATAATCAACCCACTAGATATGGCTCTAATTCAAATCTAAATGGCAACATATATATAATATATTTTTCTAATTTATCTGATATGATTTCTTTAAATATATATCTCTATAAATAGCAACAACCAGAAGAAAGTAATCCAGCAAAGAGTTAGCGAATATTACCCTACAGCACACTCCCAATAAAACCAACATCAACCACCTCGTAGGAATTTAAACAGTAACAACTAAGTTTTACAATCATAATCACAGTAAAAAGGTGGCTTCAAACCTTCATATAATGATGAGAATGATGATGACAATGGTGGTGGATTTAACAAAAACAATAATAAGAATAGCTAGTTTATGAGTGAATATCCAGATGATAATAATAATGGCAATAACAATAATGATGAGGAGTATTAAGAAGTTGGCCCACGCTTTTATATATTTGTATTCATATACGATTCTGGAAGTATTATATGCTAAATATGATAATTTATAAATATCGCATGGAATGCCCAACTTGTGGTCGTAAATTTAGTGAATAAGCTTTGCAAAAACACGCCAAAGTTTGTAAGAAAGTATTCGTGTAAAAACGTAAAGTATTCGACACTAAAGCGCAACCATATTATATTATCATATTTATAGAATAAGGCCTAATTTTTTCAGATTATAACAATCTTTTCACTAGATATGTAAACAATAATTTATTGCAACGTTAACTGGAAGATGAGAGTAAAGATGAATATAGTTACAAGCCACCTCCCTCCAAGAGTAAGCAGGCTTAAAACAATAAAAAACCAGTGGCTTAAGAAGATAAACCAATTAAATAAGGGAGTAAAGCTGCTAAGTGGAAAGCACAAAGCGAGATGTTCAGGTAGGCCATGAGATAAAAAATATATAATTCTCATTATTTTTAGGCAGCATAATTACGAGTGTAATAGTTAAAGATATTATCTAGAATAATGACATTTTTTAATGTGAAATTTTGATATAATTATTATATAAATTATATTTTAAATGAGGGCAGTTAAGGGACCAGAGGCTGGAGGTAAAGGAGGTGCTGTATCATACTAAGAACCCAAAAATTATATATAATTATATAATATATTGATTAGTCTTGCAATAACACAGATATTTTTATATATCAGTTTTAAGAACCTCAAGAATAATACGATGATAGAACCGAATGTCAGTTCTGCGGCAGGAAATTCAATGACACTGCAGCACAGAGACACATCCCAAGTTGTGAATAGAAACATAAAGCCACCTAAATGAAGAGTAAAGGACCACCACCAGGCAAGGGAGGCGCCAACATGACTGCACAGCAGAGAAGCACATCAATTGGCTTCAGAAAGAGATGTGGCATTAATAAATAATCAATTCTTTATATAGATAGAAAAATTACATGTTTTTATAATTGAGAAATATTAAAATTATAAAAATTTAATTGAGATGAGGAGGTTATAAAACAATAAATTAAAAGAAAAAGTGAAGAAAATATAGCACATTGAAACTGATAAGCTTAAGAAAAATATTACTTCTTTTTTTAACAATATGATTTGTATTAATACTATGAGATGAAAGAATACATAATTTATATATTTATTCATTTATATGAACATATATTTTTATCTGTTAATTTACGATTATAGAATCAAATTAATAAAAAATAATCATAATTTCTCAATTTATAAGTTTTTTATGTTTATCACGATATGAAATGATCCTTAAGTACTTGCATAACTTCTCTAAATTCTCCAATGCCCCATTATTTTCTACTGTTTTTCTAGTTTGATTGTTTTGGTTATTTTTAGGGACTTGATTTTTTATTAGTATTTTCTTAAGAATACAAATTTAAATATAGTTTGTCCATGACTTGATACAATGCCATTTAGAATTTCTACAGATTAATAAAATTTACTATATTATATCCATTGTGAAATTCTATAAGCTTTGTAATCATTTATACTTAAATTTTAAGTTTAAATGAAAAGATGTTCTTATTATTTAATATAAAAATTGATAGTCTTCTGATGATTAATATTCCCACCATTAGCTACAGTCTTATCTTTAAGCAATTATTGGAAAATTAGCTCGTAATCGTATTTCTGCAGATTTTATAGTAAAAATCTCTCTGGTTCTGCCTGTGTGAGTTTCAGAAATTATGAACAGGTGAGGCCAGAGTAATCTCTTTGGGAAGTAAGTGATTCAAATAATTTTCTGATGTCATCTAAAATATCAAACTTTTAATAAATAGTTCTTAATAATAAATTTAAAATTGTTAATCTAGTCTCATAATTATGAAAATGTTCTTAAAAAATTATCAATTCAATTATAATATAAGAATATGCAAACTTCTTAAAAGCCTTGGAAGGATACAATAATTCAAAGCTATTTCCCTTTAGTGACTCTCTATCACTATCTTCACTCTATTCGCTTTCACTTTAATCTTCAAGTCCAGTAACAATCTTAAAAGCATCAGTAATTACCATAGATTTAATGTATTTGTCTATCTCTGAAACTTCATTCTTAAATTTATATTACTTTGGTATTTTACTACTATTGCTATCTCCTCCTTCTGAGTCATCTTTTTATATTAAATTACATATTATTTCATTTAGTATCCCTTAATCGAATATTATTTAAAAATAATAAATTTATTTAACATATTCATCATAGATCTTCTCCACCTTCTGAATATTAATATTGAAACTGGGATTGCTATTAATCTCAAGCACCCACGGGTTAAAATCTTCATCAATTAGAATGTCTATACCATATAATTAAAACACATTTTTGTTCACTTCATCGAGTGGGATTGTTGAATTTTAAGAGAATTCTATGTTAAATTGGTTTTTCAGGTAGGGCATTATTACTAGAAATGATTTTACTACAATTTGTTAAATACGGGACCATAAGTCGTCAATCTATAATTCGAGAAAATAATTTAAAGCTTAATAGACTAAACATAGTTTGTCCTATAAGAATCTAATATTTAATAAATAGTTATATACATAAATATGAAATTAATTATATTAAATAATCTTATTGAACATCACACTTGATAGGTGACTTGGACAAAATCTTGAGGACATTACTAACCAACCGCTTCGTGCCGTTATCTTCCTCTTCAAAATCCTCATTATTAACATAATTCTCATTGTCTTTATTCAAAGTGAAGTTTGTCAAATGTGAGAATAAATCTTTCAAGTTACTACTAGTGGGGGGTTCATAGTCTTCTGTGCAAAATCTGGCCATTCCTTCTTCACAGAGGTATAGTTCAATTTATGGATTTATGTTCTTTAAAAGCACGTATAGTCTCATGTCAAATTTCTTGCTAAAATTGAAATGGTTAAATGAAGTATAACAACTTGTCATAAATTTATATCTTGATCGAAAAATTAAATAATAAAATTAATTTAGAGAACTTACTTTTCAATTAAAAGAGGGTTATCTATATATTCCTAACAAATCATATCTTTTATAACTTCTTTATTTATTCCCAATAAGTCACTTTCTTTCTATATTAGAGTAATTCCGTGTCCCCCAAAACCCTTGCTCGGTTTTGCAATATAAGTAATTTCATCCTCGTTTTCTTAGTTTTGTAGTAATTTCTCTTGATATGCTTGAAAATCTTCTGGGAAATAATAAGTTTTGGGTATAAACTCTGAGAAATCTTTTGGATAAAGTCTTTAAGCTAAAGAAAGTAATTGTGAAAAAGTACGTTTATAGGAGAGAAAACTTCCTCCCACATATCTATTGTAAACTTACAAAATATTAATTCTAATTACTTATAAGTATCCCAGAGTAAAAGATAAATTTACCTTAGTTCATTTGAATAAATTTTATATTAATGGATATTCTATCTAAAATTTATTAGTATACCAAACGTTTCGACTTCTAACCAGTGCTTTATCAGTTTCACTAAGCCGATTTCCATACCAAAATATATGCCCCTTACCCGGCTATTTGGTCTCCCTCCACCCATTTGTATTAATGACCCCCTTAATCAAACTATAATCCCCTCTGCAGTGAATGGTGTTCACCACTAACTTATTGGACTTAATAACTATATCATTCTTCTCTTAGTTTGTGTTGTTACTATTTTAATACTTTTAAATGCTGCTATTTGTATTTAATGTTGACTTAGATCGTTCTTTAATCAGAATCTTTTATGAAGATTATTTATAAAATGGGCTACTCTCGAACGTTACAGTATCTCTTTTATAAATCTATTTTTTAAGACCAGGGGATGTTTAGTTTTACTCTACCATACTACTGTTTCTATTGATAATATGTTTTGACTTATTTAAAGGTAATCTCTCTAGATTTTCATATGCGTTTTGTTAGTCGTTATTAAGAATTATGCTCTTCCTAAGCTGAGATTACAACTTGGCTTCATTTTATTCTTTGATAGTGTGTAATTGTTATGATTGTATAATATTGGGCTGTTTTAAGGAATTCTTAATTGGCATTAGAGGTGGCTTCAATGATGATTTACGATCATAAATTTAAGGAGACTGATCCTAGTTAGGTTTAAGCAAATTAATTGCCGACTTTCTTTATTAGAATAATTCTTAAAATAATCAAAATACATGGTTATCAATTGACAAATTTGATTTATAAAAAAAATAAATTTTATTAATCTCTATCATATCTCTCGTTATTCTTGTTTAATAAGTCAACTGTTTAAACATTTTGACCGGCACTCTCTATTTTAAACAATCATAAAAAATCATTTAAAACTACTTCTTTTTGGAATTATTTTTCAATAAATATATTGCAAAAAACAAGTTTAAAGATTATTAATGTTCTAAATTTAAACTTACATCTTAAAATTGAGTATTTATTTTTAGGTTCAATCATTCCGTTTTATTTAAAGTTTGAGTTTTAAGTATTAGATTAAGATCGATTCAGTATTGTTTATATTATGAAAATTAGTAAAAGTAACCTCAAAAAGAATTAGTGAAGTAAAATAAATTAATATAACCAGTAAAGCTTATCTTTTTATTATATTAGATATTAAATAAGTAGTCTAACTTTCCATGATTATATTTCATCATTTTCACGAAATAAATTATATTTTAACTATATCACAGGCAGTTTAATCTAATCTTCATCTTAGTTATATTTTTGTTTCTATCTCGAGCTTTCCATTTATATAAAATATTTTATTCAATTATAAATTTATCTAAAATTATTGTAAAGATTAAATATTTTAAAAAATAATGAAATATAATATATTTTACTTATTTTAAATGTCATTTACTGACTATTACAATAATATTTTTAACTTATCTTCAATAAAAATAAACTCTACAAATTGGAAAATGACTAGATATTTGTGGTTTTTTCAATTTATTAAGATATCTCAAATCTTTTCTGATTATGGAAAAAATAAAATCATTTTTTTATCAATTATTAAATTTTACGATTTAATTATTTCATTATTTACAACTTATTTAATTTAAAATAGGTTAATATTTTAAGAGAGAATATTAACTTTTTTTAATTAAATTTACTATTTAAAAGAGCTTTGATAATATCAATTATATTTTTCCTGTTTATTAATTATTTTTTTCTCTTATATTTTGACTATATTCATTCTAGTATTTAATTTTCTAAGAATCATTTAATTGTTTTAATTGAAAGACTTATTTATTAATTAATTATAAGGAATTAATAAAATTATAGAATTTAAATTTATATTTATCTGAATATATTCATATAAATTTACAAAACTTTCAGAAAAAAATGAATTCATCGGTTATGTAAGTCATTATTATTTTACAATATATCTTTATTTAACATTCTTATACATTATAGTAAAGCAAAAGAAGAGATTATACATAGAGATTATGATGATATTAATCAATAATTTATAATCTATAAACAATTATAGTTGGGGGATCTGAACAAAAGCGACAATATCTGAACTAAAGATATTTTTTTATATAGTTTAAGCAAGTTGGCGTAACTACTCTGGATCAAATAAGAGTTAGAAAACACGATGAAAATATTATAAATTACAAGAGATTTCTCTATCTTGTTGAAAACATACAATCTGAGTATCAATTTTATTATAAAAATACAAAGGTTTTTAACTTTTTCATAAGTTTTTTTCTTCACTTAATACAATTCCAAACTATTTAAATTACTCAAATTCTTGTTAATAAGTAAACTTATTAGATAAAAAATGCTTAATTAAAATAATAAATGTTATATAAATTAGAATTATCTGAGTAAGGTTGTTTATTAACAAGAGTTTGAGTAATTTGAATAGTTTTTAATTGTGTTAAGTGTAGAAAAAAATAAAAAAATCTTTGTATTTTTATAATAAAATTGATACTCAGTTTGTGTGTTTTCAGCAAGATAGATCTAGTAATCAAAAATATTTTATGACCCTTTTTTGACCCGGAGTAGGTACGAGAACTTGCTTAAACTTTAAAAATAATATCTTTGGTTCAGATATCGTCCCCAAAATTATAAGAATTAAATTATAAACATAATGATATTATTATTTATTAATACACATCAAACATTAGCTTTTAACACCAATCAAATTCAATAAAGCGATTAAATATTAGAAAATGATAATTTTGAATTGATATATAAAAATGATGTAAATATGAATAATAATAATTATGTTTCATTCAACAACAATAAAAACAATCAACAAGTCAATATCAATTCAGAGAAGAATGATTTTAGTAATATGAGCTTTCACAACACTCAATAGCAAAGAGTTTAACAGTTTTATATAAAATTATTAATATATTCAATTTTAATAAGGTATAATTTTAATATTGTTATGCAGTTTCCAAATACTACACATGAAATTCCTATAGACTTAAAAATTAATTAAGAATTATAATTTTTGAATTAAAACTCACCAAAATAAATAATCATGAATGAGCCAATTTAGTCTATTTCAAATATCAATATAAAAGTGAAGACTAAAGATAGCACGCAAGCTATCAACTATAATGGTATGGATAATTTACTATTGCATAATTTCTCTAAATTAATCATAATTATAATATAGTGGATGTAAATAATGGGAACAGCAATCAATATTAAATGAATAGAGGGAGTGGTTAGAACACAAATAAAAACAGTAGTGGTAGATAAGTTGTTAATTACAAAAATAGCGATAGATTCAATTAAAACCCACTTCTTAAGAATCAACCTATAAGACAAATGACTGTAAGTTCAATTTCTTCAATTCATAATTTTGTGTATATAGAGCATATAGAAGCATGTAGTGAGGAAAAATTCATCACTTATAATGAGATAAAGCTTTGATAATGAACTTAGAAGCAATAAAAGCAGCTTAATTTTGGATCAGTCCTCATCTATAGAATAGACTAGAAACTAGGATATCAAACAAAATCCCGCTGGTATTAACAGTTCACCTGTACGAGCTTACCATCATCACAATCGGATTAAAATATAAATTTAAGTTTTATCATTAATTTAAAAAATCGAGTTCTCTCCCAACCAAATTACCAGTAAAGTTCAAACTAATAGCAAGACCCATATAACGAAAGTTATTAAATAATGTTTATTGAAGAAAACGAGGAAAATTTAAGTTAAAGAGCTATGGGATCTCCTCAATTTAGAATACCAAGTTTGTAAAAAGATTCTCTATAAGGCTTCTCGGTAACAGGAGTTACATCAGACATGATATCTCCAATGGTCTCACAAAGATATGAAAATGGCCTTAATTAAAATACTAGTACTAATTAGAATATACAACCCTTGAGTCAGATGCAAAAGTTTTCACAAAGAAGAGATAGCAATATGAGTTAAAGTTATAAAATAAATTCTTAAGCCCTACTAAACCAAGAAAATATGATCATTATGAAGCTAAAAGATGGCCAAGAGACATTTGAAATTACTGGCAAGGAAGTCTAGCTATTTAGAAAAATGAAAAAAATGTACAAGAAACAATTATTAAAAACTAATCATGCGGCAAGTGGGAGTTATAAGTAGGTAATGAAATAGAAAGGGTTGGGACATTTGAGTTAAAATATTCATCCAATCTAAGGAAACAAGCTAAGTAGTAATCTTGATAAAAAGGTTCAAAGTAGAGATTTTGAGAAGACATTAATGTTTCATTTCTTTAATGAGATGCGAAAGTAAGGTCTTGGTAAAATTTAAAAGGATGTTCCTATTTAAAGACATAGTGTGGAACACGTTATTGAAAACCCTATCTACCATGAAAAAGTCAAAGAGTTTCATATTGATGCTTTGTAACCTGATTAGAAAGTCATAAACAATCAAAATGTAGAGACCTTTACACACTATTTAAATTCACAAGAAATTTAAAGCAAATCAGGATAATCTTAAAACTTGACAACATATACAGTTTTTAAGAGGTTGAGTAAACATTACAAGCATTCTAGAGAAGGTCAAGCTAACTTTGGTCTCAACTAATCTCTTTAATATGCTAATAATATCAAACGCGGAGCTTTTGAGGCATCCAAATATAAGTCAGAAAATAGCAGCGTCACTTCTTATTCTCCTAGACATCAAGATCAAGAAAATATTGACTTGAAAAATCTAATTCATATAAATTCTATGAACTCGATGAAAACTAATGAGTTTAGACCATTTTCAGCTTTTCCAGTTCAAGGGAGTATGCTCAGTAATTAACACTTGCATTACAATAGATATGGATTTTAAAATGAAGATTCTTAAAATATCATAAAGCCATTATTGGCATAATCTCAAAACACTCTCAAGAAAGATGCTTCGATATAAAATGATGATTAATTTTCCAATACACAAAATGAATTAAGTTCTCCATCTCTTAGAGAAACTGCAATTATCAATGATAGGCCTGATACTTAGATTATACAACATAATGAAATCTTAAAACAAAAACAAAATAAATAGAAATCTTAATAGAGACCAAAATCCTAATAGAGCAAACCCTTGTGGATAATCTCCACATCCAAGCATAAAAGACTTACAGTAAAAGAATTTTAAAATCATAAAGGGAATTTAATTTAAGCTCATTAGCAAGTTTAACATAAACTGCAATAAAAAATTTAAGGTTTAAAAGATTTGACAAGAGTAAGCTCACCGACTAACTACTTTAACTTAAATCATGAGATTTCTTTTGATAAACAAACTTCAAACCCTATTCATGTTAGAACTTACTAAATTGATATATTAAACAATCAAAATTAGGACATGAATTAAGGTCTATACATACCAAAGCTAAAAAACAATCAAATAAGCAAATACTATCACAACCAAAATTAATCCAAATAAGCCTAATTAGCAAACATAAAGAAAGATTTTCATAAAAATGATGAATAAATATAGCCAAGAGATTCGAATGGATTATTATAATAAACACCCATGTTTGCAGATGATGATGAATCTTTATTGCAATATTTAGATTAAGAGGAATTGAAAGATAAAGTTATTACTCTAGATGCGAAAGAATACAATGACCAAAACATTGTTGAAAAGCTAAGAGATGATAAGAATTCCAATAAGTCTAGCAATACTATGTAAAAGAAAAACATTTTGTTGAGTAAGAAATCTCTGTCTCAAGGCTTAAGTCCTCTTCTACCCTCTTCTCTTCAGCAGTCACCCACAAACCCCATATAAATTACACTGACTCCTTAACAACAGGCCAATGAATTGATAAACTTACCTCTTGACTAGGAATAGCATGATGTAGTACTTTTAGAGCATATTAGAGAAGAAACGGGAGAGTCTTTCGATAGTGGACATGCAGAGTCATCACATACTATGCAATCGAATTTCAAGCATTTCAATTAATAAATGGCTAATAATTAGCTATAAGTGAACAATTAAAGCTTCATGTTATCTGGCAATGAAAATCAGGATGAAACTTTATATATGATTTAGAGAAGTACAAGTAGATAACGAAAGAGCCCTCAAATATCCAAATCTTTTAACAATTCATAGATCAACGTTATTTAGGAGGATGAAGCTGATTTTTATATGAACGAAGTTCACTAATCATTAACATAAAGAGACTATTTTGTTAACGAGAATATATCTGCTACTTCAAACTCCTTAAAAATGATAATCAAGCAAAATAACATAAGTGCTATTAAGAGCAAATCGATAAACGAGGAACCTTTGCTAAATTAATTATAGGAGTAAAACTTATAATCTTCATAAAGCATGTTTGGTAGTAAAGTTATATATAGAAATCGTGAGAGAATGATTAGGAAAAAATCTTCTTCATAGAAGTTTCACAATTAATTTTTAAAGCAAACATTATTGGACTTCACAAACATAAACCTAAATTAAGATAGCTCTAATTCAAAATCATTTAATTTGAATTTCTTAAAATTATTGTATTTTTGTTTTACTTAATGGTGATTTCATTGTGACAAGAAATCTAAGTCAAATGCCAAATAGAAACACTAGTAAGACACCCACAACACGAGTGATTAGCAAAATACACGGTAACACTGTTAACGGTTAACCTCCTCAAGTTTAAGCACTTAACAACGATATAACCTAAAATTTACATATGGCTCCTTCTAATGCTGAATCTCAAAGCTCTTATGATAATTTTGCAAATGCAGCAAATACGATACAAGGAGAGCGAGATGGATTCTTGGACACGCCTATCTATCTAATGAAATAAGGGTAAATTTAAACATAGATTCATGTCAATGGCCCACTTGTAAAGAGAGAAGATTCAATAAATTAGGCTACATTTAATGCATTAAGTTTTGAGGGTTTCTCAAGCTTGATTAATAACAGAAAGGAATCTTCATTTGATTTAAATGCAGGTTAGGGAGCAGAGATTGAAATTTTTGGATTTGCAGAAAAAATGCCTGAAGACATTAAGAATTTACGATAGCAACAGTTTTCTGTAAGATACACGCACAATAAGAATGAAGACATGCTATTTTTCTTATAGTTTATAAAATATTTTGCATGCTAAGCTCAGACTATGGCAATATGTACCAAAGAATGAATTCTAAACGTAAGACAGAAATTTTCCAGAGCAATTTAGCAAACATCATGGAAATTGCATCAGACATATTACCTAACTAAACAGTTCTTGAAAATTAAACTGAGTTTAGTATAAATAGATAATCTTTCCAAAATTACTCGCTTATGAGTATGCCCTCTCACAAAAGGCAATATAAACAGAGATTAGACAAGAAATATGATGAGATGCTTAAGAGAAATATGAGTGTGTTTAGGAGAGCATCAAACAGATCATTCAATGGTAGTCTTGATACTTAATAGAGAGAAGCAAAACTTAAAAAGCTCATGCTATAAGAGTAGTTATTGCGTGAATAAGGCTCTTAAATGAGAGTCTCACATAAAGACTTTAGTTCAGATTCCACAGATAATAAGGCTTAAGAGTATGTTGAATTACCTCATGACAAGAATAGAAAACAAGACGTCTCATTATCTCCTCTTCTGCCTTCAAACTCTAGTTTATAGTTTGGGCCATTAAATTAGGATTTAACCTAGAAAAATATTTAATTGGAAAATGATTATACATTGAGCAATAAAGACACAATAACTCTTGGAGGTGGTACAACTACTAAATAAATAAGTTTAGCAAGTTCAACTAAAAACAATAATGCTAAAAAGTAACAACAATAACAGTTGCAAAGTAAAGAGAAAGTAAACCCATTCATATAACAATCAAGTTTAATAAAATCTAGCAATAAATCATCACTATTAAATATCAATACTCAAGAGTAATGAAAGAGACCCCCTTCTTTTATATAAATGAGATTATTATTTAGTTTTAAAAAATTAAAATAACATAACTATTTTCTATAAAATTAAAAAAGATTTAATTAATTGATAATAATTTTTCGCATTTAATTTACATCATAAAAGGACTTTTCTGAATATAAAGAGTTTCTCAATTTATATATCCTAATAATTGAATAAAAACCATATACTATTTGTTTATAATTTAAGCATTTTTAATGTAAAAGTAAAACAATAATTAAGAAAAATCTGAAATATTAATTCTCTAAAAAGATTTTATTTTCAAAAAACAAAGGTTCAAGGGGATTCCTCATTGGGACACTCAAGCATATCTAAATGGGCTATCACTTCGCGATTACTTCAACAAACAATCTGATTAAAGCATCCTCCCTCCCTTACAAGACGACTAACTTAACCATATTTCCTCTACTACATCTACTTTTGCTAAAAATACTTAAAATAAAGTAAGTTTCAATAAACTCAAGTAAAGCTCTCAAGCCATCCAGGATTTAAGCACAAGTTAAATTAATGAAAGTGTCATGACATCGAAGTTACTAGCAAATCAGAGCATGAACTTAAATGATTAAAAATTATAGGAAAAATCATAGGATTAAACGAAAAATCATCATAAAACTTAGAATTTACTAGCAGGTTTGGGTAAAGTTCAGAGTGGGCTTAGTACTGCATAGGAATCAAGCAGGAAAACCTTTAATATATTTCATAAAAACAGAAAAGAAGAGAACAGTATTATTCATAATAATCATACATCGACAAATAAATCGTTTATGCTTTTCAATGTAAATACGACACCAATATAGAGCAATTTGGCAATCACTAGATCTTAGCTTAGAAGTTCAAGTACGAGATATTTATAGTATTGAAATATTTATAATAAATTTATTAGATTTCATTCATAAATATTATAAAGATATTAAAAGGATAGAGCAAGGATGATTAATACAGGTACTGGGGGTGGTTTGGAAAAATAATCATAATTTTCTAATGTTTCACATACTACAAATTCTTAAACTCATCACATTAGGAATAGCTCAGCTATGTCTGTTAATAGCCTACAATTAAATTATTTTTAGATACTGTAATTGTTAATTTGTAATTGATTAAAAATTTGAATAATATCTTTACATATAAGTATAAAATTAAACGGAAGTAATCTGAGAATGTCATCGAGACCCAATTCAAAGATGTCGAATAACTTCAAATAAAAATTTAATTATATCTATAGTATTTTCTAATCACAGAAACTATTCAACAAGTTTAAATTAATTAAGATATTTATATTTAATTAATAACAGAGTAGGTTAGAGCTTTCATGGTGGCTTTTTCACACCAGGTGTTACCCCAAACAGAACTAATTACTGATTTAAAATATAATTTCATAACTACTATAAAACATTTGATAAGAACGAGGATTATATTTTTTTACATTAAATATTTTCAATATATTGATTTTATTATTTATTGCATTATCATTCAAATTTAGTAAATTAATTTAAAATTATTGATAGAATAATTCATTATTAGTTCTTTGCACTTCTCAACAATGACAACAAATTATTGTATCTCTGGTCAATGTCGCTAACATTAAACCCTGACTGATTCTTTTAACTTTATGCTAAATTGTGCTATGATGGAGTTTGAGAGTTTATTGATAAGTTTAGTTAAGAACTTCAAATAAAGAATAAATATCATATATTCACTTTATTTATATGAATTCTTAGATATAATCATAGTTTTACTTATTGATTTTATTAATTGAAGAACTTGAGTGAAGTTAGCTTTGATTACTTTAGAAAGACTATCTATTGGAGTTTTATTAACTCATTGTAGACATTTGCAAACTTTAATTTGATTGGGAATTTTTCAAGCTGTGATTAATATTGTAGAAATACATTTGAATTTGGAAAATTAATTATAATTAAATTAATAATAAATCAAAATCGTGGCAGTTAAAGTTGGCCAATCTAAATGATCTAGGGCTCATTCGATAGAGAATTCAAAATTAGCTGGACTTTATTAAAGGCGGTACTATTTTATCGCATCCCTGGACAGAGATAACTTCACTTTAATGTGAGGGCATAATTTAATGAATTTAGATAAGTTTAATTAAAGTGAAGTTATCTCGCTCCAGGGATGCGATAAAATAGTACCGCCAATAGTAAAGTCCAGCTAATTTTGAATTCTCTATCGAATGAGCCCAAGATCGTTTAAATTGGACAACTTTAACTGCCACGATTTTGATTTATTATTAATTTAATTATAATTAATTTTCCAAATTCAAATGTATTTCTACAATAAGTGGTGGTTTACTGGTCATCGTCATCACATTCTATTGTTATTACGAATTAATTCCATAATTAGAAGAATTGACTTCATTTTAATGAGAATTTTAGAGCTATTGCTTTTGAATTTGATATCGACTAATCTACTATTAATCCAAAAATTGATTTTCAGTAGATTAATTGCCAAAATTTTAGGCTTTTAAGTTATCCTAGGGAATTCTTATAGGTATATTTTCTTTGTTGCTTTAGAGCATGCTGAAGTTTTAGCAGGCAATACTATTCTGAGTTTAGTTCAATCTGCTCTCATTGTTTTAATTTTCTAGATTTTAGACACCTTGCATGAATGATTCCTGACTAAATGAGTCAATTGATAGTTTCATTAAGCTTTGCTGTGATTGTGAGATAGATTGCTAATGATTATCTAAAACTCTCTAATTAATCTATCTGGGTTCATTGTCTTAAAATTCATCATTTCTCAAATTTGTGAAGTTTTATCTCTTAAGCTGAAAAGTCTCCTCTTAATTTAAGACTTGAATGTTTCCTATATTACTATTGTTGCTACTTTTCTAATTATGAGTTGAATTTTAAACTATAGAATTTTAGGTGTAATCCCTTGAAAAGCTGCTATTTGCAGGCTTCTTTTTCGCTGAACTCCCTTGTCTAGAGGAACTTCTTTTCTGCTGATTTAGTAATTGTTGCTGTCTTTGGAAGCGATTTAAACCTGCTGATGGAGACTTCTGCAAACTACCATTTCCTTTAAAAATGAAAATGGAAAACTATGAAAACAATATTTAAAATAAAATGAGAGATATATTTCGATTTCTCTACTTTGAAGCACTATTGTTGTTGTAACTTCTATCACTTTTAAGACTTTAGATTGATTAACTGCTTTCATTCAATCTGTTTTTGTTATTCATAAAACTTTAACTTCCTATGTTCTTATTTATTAATATAATGATTATTAACCATATTTCATTTATAAATAATTTGGTTGCTATTTTTTATTTTAATATTTGCTGGAGATTATTGGTTACTATTACCTTTTCTTCCAGAATTTTAATTAAATTTCCTCCCTGAATTTTGATTATTAATAGCTGGTCTATACTTTGGAGATGGCAAAGCTTACACAGATTTCTTGCGTTCATTAGATTTTTTCACAAATTTAAATTTCAAATATTGAAATTGAATTTTTTCTATATATTTATTTATACCATAATTTTTAACGATTGCATATAATATGTATTAGATTATTGAAGGTAGTTATTCGATCTACTCTAATTATTTTTGCTTAGATTTCTCTAACTACTATTGAAGGAATTATCTCTCGAGTGAGCGCTTTAATTCAATGACTGCTTTGTGATATTAGGGCTTGAGAAGCTATTGTTTCTGCTTACTTTTTTGTAAAATTGTTTGGTTTAGTGAACGTTTTTTCTTTCCTTTGAAATATCACAATTTTACTCTGATTAATTTAGATTACTGTGACTTTGATTTTAATTTATTAATAAAAGCAAGTTATATTAAAAAATTTGGGCTTATTAATAAATATAGGGTATCATAATATATCTACAGATAGAGCGGTCTTAGTATATGGGATTTAACTATTAAAATTAATTGAATTAACTTTGAGAATTACTTCCATATTTCTTAGAAAGAGTCCCAAGATTATTAATAGACATTTGCAATTCATTTTCAGTTTAATTTATCTTCAATTTTAGCTTCTTTTGTTCCTTTAAGCTTTCATCAATTTAAATGTGATATTGCTCTAGAGATTTTATTTGCTTCTTGTAAGCGGCTTAATTTTAAGTCTTTTCTAAGTGAAACTGCTAACTAATTAATTTATAAAAAAGATGATAAAAAGGATTAAAAAGAATTTTATAATCTTATGAAATTGATAATAAACACCATTTAAACTATAAAATAGTAATCTAAATTATTTTTAATGAGAAAAATTCTTATCTAAGCTAATTTAAGTAAATTATATTACCATTTTAAATTAATAAACTAATTTCTTTAAGCTGTTGTTTTAAAGTTTGATCTTTTTACTATAAATCTCTCCTACAATTATTCACTTGTGATTAAACATCTTTTAGATAAGCTTATGTATTCATATATTTCGCATAGATATCTTGCATCTACCTTAAGAATAAGAATTGTGATTTTAATTGTTCATTTTCTGAGAGAATTTTCTTCGATAAAAAATTAGGGAAAAATTTCATCTAATTGACCGTAATTTATTTATAAAACCTCAAATTGAACAAAAGGTGTTTTTTTTACGTTTTTATTATGAATTTCCTACTGATGGCAAGACTATGTACATTTAAGATCCTAAATTTCACCAATCAAAGCCATCTTAGTTTTCTGTAATTCTTCATATAAATTCAAATATTGCAAAGGAAAGGGATAGTCATATTTACACCCATTTGATGCGAAAAAACTCAAAATTAGGTAATAACGTTGGGGTAGTAAGAGACTTTAAGCTAGTGACTAGTTCATTGATGAAGAATTTTACAGATTTGGGTTTTATTTTAATAAAAAAAAGTTAAATATCTAACAAGTTTTATTCTTATGAATCATTATAAAGTTTTTATTATCAAATAATTTATTTTAATGTTTTATGAGTAGTGAGATTAATTTAGTTTCTACTTCCTACGTTCTATCAGCTCTTCTTATCTATATGTAGAATTTTCATTATAAATTTCTCTATTCTTACGATAAAAGATCAATCAAGATGTTTTCAGGCCTATTCAAGAGCACTTATAAAATCATTTCATAAAAACCTTGAATGTTTTATTGCAATCCTGATTTAATGGAACTGGTTTGAATCAATTCACTTGAAAATGTTCCCTTCCACTGATCTGTATAACAATTAATAAGAATAAAATTATTTTAAATTTTGATTGGATTACTATTTCTATCTTGAGCTTTGTTTACTACAATAATTAAATTCTCCAAACCCTCCTCATTCTCAATCCATACTTGAAAGTTATAAGAAGTCTATAGAAAAAAATTAGAGTTAATATAAGTTTCCAATAAATTTATATTATTTTATGATGAATATTTAGTGCAAGCAATAACTACCTCTTTGATGTCTAAATGATAGAGACGCGGCAATTGGCTTTGATTCAAATTTTATGTTTAATGAAAAGACATTTTTATCTATTTTAATTTAAATTCAAATTTAACTATAAATGAATAAGTGAATATTATCAACTCAATGTGTAAAAAATTTGTTGTCTAATTATTTTTAGAATAAACCATGTGAAATAAAGGTTTGAGATTATTTGTTGTCAATTTAAAACTTCTGATATAAACTTTGTGGATTGAATCTATTTCTTCATTTTTCATAATTTAAACATTAGCAGATGAATCTAATAAAAAAACATTAATTCTTAAAAATATTGGTATGATATTTTTATGTAATTTCCAAAGTATTTCACATTAATTTCTTTTAAAATTTCCCAAAAAATAATATTGTGAATCTCACTTCTATAACTTCTTCACATTCATTTTTGCAATCAATTGGCAAAGAGAAGGGTTCATTATTTTAAGTTAATTGTCTTATACAAGTAATACAAAAGCAAATTTTCTGATTTCTAATGTTAAAGTCTTCTGGGTAGCATTTCAAGCAAGTTTTTATATAATTAATTAGCGTACAATTAATAATATAAATATTGATACATCTCTCATAATGTCATAAACTACAAACAATTTCATATAGTAAATATATAATCATTTGATAATCATTAATTAAGCAAGTTACTTCTGGTGGTTTGTTAAATTATTGCTATTAAGAACTATCGTTCATTTAATTATTTAAAGCATTATTGACAAATTTCTTGTCGAAGAGGGGGTTCAGGGAGTTTGAAGATGAATTATTTGTTATTGAGTTATAGAAATCCCTGCCTAGTTTAGGGATAGGCAAGCTACTAGAATTATTCATATATTTATATTGCGGTAAAGGATTACTATTTTAATAACCACAATATTACCAATTTAGTATAGAAACATAAGGAAAAAGATTTCTAATCACCCTAATCATTATACTAATAATTATATACAGATTACTGTTTTGCTAATGTTGATAACTATTATCTTAATACTTCTCAAATATGTTTTTGCTATCATTTTATGCATCTTTTTTCTCCTCCTCAATTTATGACAATTTTTGCATCTGCTCTTATATTAATTTTTAAGATGATTCTTATTAGTGTTTTTAAGAGTTGACTAGGTTTTGGTATTCTTTGAGCTATTCCTCCATGGCAACCATTTGATCTTTGAGATTTTGCAATTCTTGGTCTTTTTATTCGATCAACTTATCCTTCTCTATTTTTTCAGTTTCTAACTTTTTGATTTCATTAAATTAAATAAAAAATTGGAGGGGAAAACAGAGTTAATACCATTTCTACACTCCATCTAAGATATAATTCCAATAATATCTTATTTTATAGAAATATGTAAAATAAGTTATTAGATTTAAAGCTAGAATTTTTATATAAATATATTGCATTTGATCTTGTTATCCTAGAGTTCAATTCGCTGCTACTTCTAATAAATAACAGCATCTTTTTCTGATAATTTTTCCTTAAATTCAATCTAGGCTTCTCTCTAAATCTCATTTTTGAATCTCTCGCAAGGTCTGCACTCCAAAGTAACCTAATCCACAAATTTCTGGCAATTTAAGCATTTAGCGTTATGTGTGTTTGGGTTTATTGTTTTATTTCCTTAAGATGAATATTAGTTCATATAAATAGAGTAAAATTTATAACAGTATTCTTCATTTGATCTATTTTATGTATATATTTTTGAAAAATGAATGCTTATTGTTTTGAGGCTATTACTCTCTTTAGATTGAATCCTTCTTAATTATATTATTTTTATCATTGAACTCATTACTATTATTCTACTATTATTTGATAGTAGTATCTCTCATCAGTGATTGATTCAACTACTACTACTATATCATCTACCTAGGTTGCTGCTACTAAGAAATCTACTAAGAAGGATTATTACTCTGCTTGATATATCTATTGTTGCCGCCGATTTAACTGTTCATTTTTATTCTTTCTTCCAAGTTTTTATCAAAGAAATCTCCTCCTTTTAGCATATTGATGTTTTAGGTGTTGGTACCGAATTATTCTGAGTAGCTCTTTTTATTTCCTAGTAAAATAATAATTTTAAATGTGATTTATTTCAAATAAATATTAAAAAAAACATGTTATTCTAGTAACAACTAAAACCAAGCTTATAGCAAAGTTTTTTACTTATTTATGAAACAATTTGATTAAACTGAACTAATTTAACTTAAAATTATTTTTGGGGATAAATTTTTGGTAATTTATACTAGGAAAATTTAATTTTACCCAAATGTGATTGTATAAATTAAATTTATTTTAAAATTATTAGTAACTTGCTATTGGCAGATGCTGATGAATTTTGATTTGAATTGTTGAGGTATCTGTTATAAAGCCATTTAGATTGATTTGCTTAATCTTCATCGTCGTCGTCATCGAAAGCAGATCTCTCATCGTTATTTTGATGAGGTAATTGATTTTACCTATTTTATTTTATTTCCTCTCTAATATAATATACCTATAAAATTAATTATTGCTAAAATTTATATATCAATGTACTTATAATAAAATTATCTCTGAGTCTTCCATCATTTTCAAGTTAATTATAATAATAAATAAATAAATGAATTTTTATGAATCTACTAATAATAATAATAATAATAAGTTTCGCTACTTTCTTATCAATTAATAATTTCTTATCAGTTTGAAGGTCATCATAGTCAAGTCTCCTCCGTTTATATTCAGTATCTTAGTAACTATTTCTCATGTTTCTATCGTTAGCTCTTGGGTTTCTTTGATCATTGTTATCATCAACTAGTTCATCAACGAAGTAAGGGGTGTTGATTATATCGTTATTGTCTTTATTTCTTTAACTATTATAAAAATATATATAAATTAATTGGGCAAATTATATGGTTGTTCCATAGACAAAGTTCTTTTCTAATGACATAAATAAATTAATATTTAAAGTAATATCATCATATTCATTCTCTACTTTATGGATGCGTTAGTGCTGCAGGAATTCAGTGTTTGGAATCGTCATTTTACATTAATTACATTCGATATTTAACTATAAATAGTATTTATCGATAAATAATGGTTTCAATTTTAAATGAGATATCTTGAGGAAGACATATCTAAAATATAAATTAAAAATCCTCATATAAAATTTAAGAATAAACTCTTTAGTAGATTTATGATAATTTTATTATACTCATGTGCTATTCTTTATTTCTCTTGAAGTATTAATCCGCATAGTTTGCATTGCAACTCCCTATATTAGCAATCTAAGAATTTAATAATAAATATAACTCTCATATACAAATTCATTATTTTTTAACAAGTTTAATGCGATATAATAAAATTTATAAAAATCTAAGTGAATATTTTCATCTAAGAAACCTGAAATATGCTCATCAGTATACGCGCACTCCTTCGAATATTTACACTTAAACTTCAGTCTATTATAGCATGAAGCAAACACACGACTAAAATCATTCATCATTGAAAGCCTCTCACCTTCTTTGCACCTACAGATTTATATTTATATACACTAATCTAACTGCATTGAATTGCTTTAATGAAATAAATGGAAATTAATAAATGATTCATTATTTAAATGCTCTATATATGTATATTTAAACAGGGCACTTGGTGTTTTTATGCGAGTTCTGATGCTTAAAAAACATTTTGAAAGCACTCTCCACAAGTGGGTTTTTGACATTAACTACAATAGACTCCAGTTTTATAATTGACAACTTATTAACATAGATTGCAGCTAACAAACTTCAAAACATCTTCTAATATTTATAAAACTTAATCACTTTGAAATAGATAATATTTACATATTATGATAGATGATATATTAAAATAAAATCTTAGACTTTAACTTGAGATTTTATCTTTGAAAGCTCGATCTTGTACTTGTAAATCCCTTGCAAAGATTTACTTAAATTATTTTTATTTGAAATTTAGAATACAAAATTAAAATTAGGAATGAATTTAATCTACAAATGATTAATATAGAATTCTTTTTATTTTAGTATTAACAATAATATATTTTTTAAAAAATTTATTTATCTTCGCTTAAAAAGTATTACAATTTTATTTTCAGGGTTTATTTTCTCTATATAATATTAAGTATTTTTCATAAAGTTAATATAGTTAAAACTTAATATGGGAAGTAAATATATTTATTTCTTATTTTTATATTTTCTTTCGACATCGACCATTGGTATATATTGAGAATATTCCGAATAGTCTTAATATTACGCTTATTATTTTGGGACATTACCCTAATTTCTAATCCCATTCTAAAATGAATAGTTGTCTCTCAAGAAGTTATTGTTCATATATGTTTATTTATCTATAATTTAATTAATTATTATTCCCTCTATTTTTACACAAATATATGTACCTTTACTATTTTTACAATAAATGTATCTCCCTACTATGAAAGATCGATAGTGAGAAAAATAGAAAATAAATATTAGAGGAGGAATTAATACTAGTTTTCATTAATCTCAGATAATTATTGAGTTTGTGAGTTGGTCTCTTAAGGCTTCAATTTAATCTTCTTAACTGTCTGAAATTTATTAGTTGTCCTCCTACTCTTATGGGTTTTAAGCTAACTATTCAATGGTGTTTTAGTTTGGAATTTGCTGTTGAGAACTTTGATTATTCTATAAATATTTAATTTTGTTAGAAAAATATAAAATTTATAAAGCTTAATTAATTTTTATTTTATATTAAAAAAATTCATAAAATCTTACAATTAACTGAGAATGAAGATAAACTTTCCTTTAATACGACATTAAATTTAAGTGTTTTTTTTAATATAAAATCTATTCTTTTAATATAACCTGTATCTTAAATAAAAATTCTAAATAAATTATATTATAGTAACATTTATAAATTAATCTGATGTGATATTTAATTTGAAGTCTGGACTCTTTTAATAATATATATATATATATATTCTATATCGTAATCTTAATTATTTATATAAACTCTTTGACTTTTAAGATTCCAATACGTCAATTTGATCTCCCTCTGCTCTGTCTAATATCAAACTGCTGCATATGACTTATTGAACTAGCTAGTTTTACTCTATTACAGACTTCATTTTTTAATGCTATTAAATAATAATATTTACAGTTACTTTTATCATTTAACAATTGACATGAATATATATATATATATTTTAATAAACTACTACATTAACTTTAATTAATCGATAAAATTATAGTAATAATTGAGTGGAGATACGAATGATCTCTTCTGAATTATATCCATAGAATCAATGTTTAATTTACCATTCTACCACTCTTACAATTACTCCTAATCAGCTTGGTTTTGTGAAATTTCAGAATTCACTGAAACTTGGGATTGCTGCTGTTATTCTGGCTGAGAGGGCAATAATTAGTTTTAATTATTGTTACTTGTGCTGTATGGCTCTGATATTTTAAATAATAATCATAAATTAAATATACTAAGTAAATTTGATTTAAAAATCTCTTGAATACTTGATAAGATATTATGTATTTTTATACTCTAATAAATTTTAAGTAAGTCTATCTTGAATTTCTTAGTAAATTCCCTATAATAACTATAAATTATTAAAATGCTATATTGTTATCTACGAAGATAAATTAATGCAATTATCTGATTATACTTTTATTTTCTGTTACTCCTATAATGTTTTGTAGTTTTATAAATATAAATACTAATTAGTTTCTTGCTTAGATCATTTGTATTTCACGTATAGGTTCATCTATAGAGCAAGCAATGATCTCTTGATCGTTTTTAAGATTGAATTACTTCTCATTAAATTCTTGTCTCTAGTCTTATTTCGCTTTGTGAATGTCAAAAAATTATAAATTATTATAGTAAAGTTATACACATGCATTAATTAATAATATAATTGATAATGTACACAGGAAGTTAGGATTGTATTTGATTTTAAGTTAATTTCTATCTTTTATTTACTACCATCTATTCTTCATCTGAGTTTTCGTATATCTATTGGTTTTTTAATATTTTAATTTTGCATACCAATTTAAAATCATAATAATTATAATATTTATATTTCATGTAAAATTCGTAATAATTACATGTAAATTTTAACACATATTTAGTTCTCATCTAATTGATTTCTAAGTGCTTAGAGTGAATTCAATTTCGATATGCTTTCTTTGAGAGTTTTTTATTGTCTGCTGTTGTACTTTGAAATTGATGATTTTCCTTAAGCAATATTGAAATCCAATACTTTAATAATTAAAACAAAAAATTCATAAATTAAATAGATTATATAGTTATAAAAATGTATTTTCACGAAAAATATATATAACTTTGTTGATACTGGAACTTGAATTACTTTACCCTAAAGATTATTGGTCTTTATCTAAATTTTAATATAATATAAATTTATATACTTTTTATTATATATAAAATAAAATTAACAATTTATCTTATTCTGAAGTCCTATTCTTTTTCTTTAATTATATTGAATTCTAAATTCTTTATGAAAGTCTCCTGGTTGTTTCATCCTGAGGACTTGAGTAATTTTAATCAAACATATTTTTGATTTGTATCTTAAAGGGAGATAACTTTTTGGTTGGTGCTATATTTTCATAGTTTATCATCTCTTAATCATCTGTGATATCACTCAACCTGATATTGAGCTATTCTTTATAGTAAATATGATATATGTAAATGAAATAAGGAAATCTATTAATAATTTTGATAATAAAATAATTGTTTGATATTCAGTGACATCAATAATACTGCTGTTATCACTATGAATTTGGATTTCAATTGGTTCTGAATTTAGATTTTACTCCAATTAATTTAATTTAGTATTTTTGCTTCTTTTTTGTTTTCTAATTTTACAATGTTTCTCTCTAAAACATTTACAGTAAAACTTGGCTTTTAGGTTTTATTTGCATTAATCAGCGCATTTGATATTATTATTTATATTTTTTACATTAATAATTACAATCAAAATCATTTCTATTAAGAATATTTTTATATAATATTAAATAATATCAAAAATAAATTAAAAAAATATCCAATTTTTTTAAAATAAATTGATACCAAGTATACTGCTTAAGTTCTGATTTTATTCTGATTCAAGTAATAGCTAGTTTTTCATGATTGATAAAATGCATTTCTTGCAAAACGAGATGAATCTATTATTTTAATGAAAGTTTTTATTCTGACCACTGCAAAAATAGCATAGCATATTGCTGCTTATTTCGATTTAAGTTATTGTATTTAAGGAAGGGTCGTGTAAAGTTTGTTATGTAGGATTTCCACCTTGATATTTATAATATTATATATGTTTACATTAATATACTTAACATATCAACGATTGAGAATCTTTATTATTAAAAATTAATTCTTGAGGCTTGGCGTTTTGCATTTAAATAAATATTATGTAATATAATATTAGACTTAAATGATAAGAAATATTTCATAAATAATTTATTATATGAGATTTAAATGACTCTCTTGTTACTATTGAGCATCATTTCCTTCTATCTCACAATATCCTCCAAATCTCTAATTTTCTCTTTAAGTTCTTCATTTTCATTTTTCTCTCTGATTTCAGCTACAAATTTGCTAATATCACTTCCAGATTTTTTATTCTACAATTTTTTATCTCTTTTCTTTTCACTTGTATTATTAGAATTTTGTATAAACATAGCACAGTTGCTACAAAAATCACAATTATCTTATTTTGGCATTTATTGACAAATAGAGCACATTTTGTGTTTTATCGAAAGTTCTAGTCTGCTCATAAGTGATGGTCTCTTCCCTAAAATTCATAAGAAAATAAAGTATAAAAAAATCTTATTTAAATAAAAATGAACATTAAAATATGATCCAATCTATCTTCTGCAGATTCCTTAGGAAATATATTCTTATTTTATGGTGATTTAAGCGACTCATATTTCCTGCCAGACCCGATTAAACTATCTAAATTTCTATTATTGCTATTATTTCCGATGGGCATCTACCCGAAAGTACTTGTCAAATTAGATTTTACATCGTTTTAATTACTCGCTTGGACCTATATCTGATAGGGTGGGTTAGAATTTTGATTATACCCAGATAGTATATTTCCTTTTTCTCTTTATTTTTGAGCTTGTTGACATCCACTTATTAAGTGAAATTCCATGTCATTGGGATTGCAAAGTTTGTGGCAGTAGTCACACTCTTAATAATTTAACATGAGTAAGAAAATTATTTAATATTAAAGAAGATGTATTAAACTTTTAGGGATTACTCTATAGGCTTTAAATTGCATTTTATTTGATGAGACAACTTGCTTTAGCTTTCGATCACTGTATTACAATAAGTACATTAATATTTCTTTCGTCTGCAATCATTATATAGTACTTAATATGTATAAGGTTTTTTTATTGAAATCTTATGACTCACTAATAGGAAATAAAATATACTTCATTAACAAACAATTATTTGATTATGCTGAGTTGGATCTACAAATTCATCATAAGCTAGAAAACTTTCACATCCCCTTATTTTGCACTTAAATTTAAGTATTTTATAGCAATCTTTTGTTTAAATTGGAGATCTTTTTATTGCTGAAATTTGGCCATTAGTACAACATGGTGTTTTCAATTTCTTTGACAATTCGGACCACTGGAAGTCTTGGTAGCATTTATAAAGAGATTATTTAATAATAATATTAATTATATTTTTTAATGTATTATGATTGTTAACATAACTTGCTGTTGCAGTTGCTGCAACTATGTCCTGTTCTCAAATTTATATATAAGTAAAATTAGTTTAAAAAAATTTACTATCCCTTAGCATATTCTGCATTAAACTTGATTTCATATATTATATAACTTAAATCATTGAAAATTATTATCATAAATATAGATTTAGAATGAGATCAAGCTTTCTCCTTGACTTACTCCCTTTCTTAGATTTGAAAAGATAATGTTCAGGTATCCTCATCAAAAATTCATTATCCCATCTATTTTCAATCTCAATAAATTACTATGAATCGAGTCCTTAATTCTAAGCAGCGACAGTAGTCTATTTATTATTAATATTTGAAGGTGGATTCGCTGAAATCTTTTATTATGAAAGACTTAAACTTTTTTTATTCATGTTTTTCACTAGGCTTAAGTCAAGTATCTCCAAAGAATTTTAGATATGGTTGTTAGTATTTATTTCTACTTTTTATTCCTCATGTTAGTTTATAGTGTTGTCATAATTCTCATTAATTGGTTTATCACGTGATTGTAAGTCGCTGAATTTTACTGATTTCTATATTTATTTACCACTATTTTTAGCATTGCCTTGAGACTATAGTTGAAGTAAAATGTTTTAAAATATGATTTATTGAAAATATCATTAAAATTTGATATCCTTAGCAATTATTCAACAAAAGAAAATTAGATATTAATTTATGATTTAAGTAATTTATTCAAATAATAAATATTAAATATTTCGCATTTTTTTTAAGATAAAAATTTTACAAATCAAACAATGTTAAAATTCATAAATTTTAGGTATTTTTATAATCTAAGAATTTTACTTTAGTATAATTTGGATGTCTAAATATCAAAAATAAAAATAAATAAGAAAAAAAAAACTAAAAATTAACAATCATAATAACAAGAATCAGTTCTATCAATTGGTTATTTCACAATATTATTTAGATTTTGCATAAGGTTTTGACCTAATTATTTCAATGATTCTAACTCGATTGACTCAATTTAGGCTTGTTATTTCTTAGAATTTTTATAGTTTTAATTTACTTTTTAAGAATGAATTTCAGAAATATCGTTGAAATCAAATTTCTGTGTTTTTATTAGATTTTTTAGTGAAGACTCCTTAAAGTTATCTATCATATAATCAAAACCCCAAAACCCCTTAGTGAGGTTTATAAGTGCTTAAGACATACATTCCATGTCACTTTCTAATATTATTGCTGCTACTGCCCAAACATCCCATTAAACAGAACCATTAGTCCACTTCTCTCTTATTGGGAAGTAACCTGGAGTACCAAGTACCTGTGCTAAAGTGACAATCTCCTATCTTAAAGCTCTATTGAAATCGATAACCACTACTTCTAAAGGGCAGAGATTTAGCATAACGTTTTCAGGCTTCAAATCTCTATGAACAAATCCAAGTTCATGCAACTCCTTAACACCCTGAATCATATCTGAGAGTATATCGTTTAAATCATCAGGGTATCTATTGTGATATAGGTAGTCTCTCAGAGTCATCTCAAATTTCTTTAGCCTTAATGCGATGAAACCATAACTTAAAATAACACCATTTAGCTTAAGCAAATTCTTGCAGTCTTTTCTTTAGGCCTCTCTAAGTACCATGTATTCATTAGCAAACTCGTTCTAATACTGTTGGTTCTTAATAAGATAACTGAATGGATACACCTTGTATGCATACTCATCAACTACTATGAGCTTTGCTTTTGCAGGCACGTTTATATTCAAGTAGTTTTCAATACAAGTGCTGAGATCAACTGCATTTAATGCAGGTATATTCATAGCCTTCGCTTAGAAGCATGCTAAAATTGTATTACCTGCTGCTGGTTCATCGATTCATATCGCTTCTGTCTCTTGAGTCTCTCTTGCTGCTCTCTTTATGACTCAAGAGTATTAGATTTTCTTTTAGCTGGCACTAGTTTTTTAGTCTCTTAATCTTCAATCAAGAACTCACTGAGGTGTTGCTTTTGCATATGCCTTTTAACTGTAGCTGAGTGAGTATATGATTTCATGCATGTCGTACACTATTACCTACCATCTACCTTTTCATGCTTGAAATAGATCTTGGCTTTGCCAGAGTGTACCTCTTTAAGGTGTCTCTTCAAGCTTTGTTCAGTTGAGAAATGATTCTAGCAGTCTTCACATTAATATGTTTTTATCTTTTCGATTGGTCGCTGTTCTTTTAGCTCCTCAACATAATCAATTTAAGTTTAAATCCCTATCTCTGCGCTCTCCCTCTGGTTTAATACTTCTATGATAAAAACCTCTGCTTCAAATTCAAGAGCTCTTAGCTTTACCTCCCTCTCAACATAAATGATTTCAGGCTTTTTAGTGGAGCCAAAGTTGAGCATTGATTGACCTGCTCCTAAAAGTTCTGCTCTACGATTTAAGTTGACCGCCATGTTTAAATTCAAATTTAAATTTCTATTATTAAGCTCTAGAAACCTTTCTGGTTATAGTCACTCTGTATAGGAGTTGATACGTCAACAATTATGTTTGAATTTAAGGTGTTAGAGATCATATTTATGCTTAGTTTATAAATATTATTTTTCTAATTTCATGCTTAATAATTTTGATTTTGGTACCAACCATGTATAAAGTCGGGTTGGTAATGGTACCAATTAAGTTTTGAACCATTTTGGAACTTTTCCATTAAAACCTTATTAGTTTAAAAGTAGGTACTAATTAAGTTATGGTACTATTAAATTGGTACCAATTAAATTTAAACGAATTTAGTACCGGTACTAATCAAATTTAAACAAATTTAGTACTAATTTAATGGAACTAAATTGATAAAAATGGAGCTCCATCTCTGAAGTTTGTTACAGCTTCTGCCAGCTTTCTCCACGTATCCTTACCAGGTTGACCTCCTATAAGATGCCCATATTTAATACTAAGATTTTTAACAGTAGGATCCAGAACTCTATATATTAAAATTTGAAATTCAATAACAAGAGAAGGAACAAGGATGGAATCTATAAGTACTGCAATGAAGAGGGTTGAAGCTTAAGAAATGATCTCAAGATTTAGAAGCAAGGAAGATCTCTATCGATACCTCACTTAGCATGGTAAGCATGTGACATATACTTAATCATATGCTATAGTGGGTTTATTCCTTCCAACGATGGAAGGTACCAAAATTTCATTCTTAAAAGCTATACTCTGCGATGAGAAGAAAGCCTTCAAAAACAGTGAAATAAAGTTGATAGATATACCAAACTACCCAGAGATTTCAGTTACTAATCTCTACGAGGATGCGATGAAAGATGAAGAGTTGGTAGTTTATCTTCCTACCAAGAAACAACTCTCTAACAAGCTTCCAGAAAGGAGCTTCTTCTTTGGAGTTCTTGGCACTTTAAGAGAGAGTTATCTCAGAGAGATCATTGAAGAAGCTCACAAAAAACGCTACTCTATTTCTCCTGAAGATTAAAAGAAGCAAGGCATACTAATAAGCGAGACCTGGCTCGCTGAGCTTAAGAAGCATCCATTCCTCTCTCGTAAGCTTTGATTCATAACTTTGTAGGGAAACCTGGAACTGGTATATTCCTGATTAAAGAGCATGCGAAGGTTCACAGAGAGAGAAAGTCATAGACTTTTTATGAAGTGAGCAAGAGACTTTATAAAGATGTCTAAAAACTAGAAGAAATGAACATAGATGCAGGAGCTGGCACAAAGAGAAGAAATATGGGCCCAAGCAAGCCATAAGAAGAGGAGAAGAAAGAAAAGCCAAACCCCTTTATGGGTTAGTTTAATATGTGAACTTATTCATTCATTTAAGTCTAACACTTATTTATAAACATTCATTCTTCCTTCTCTCGCACAAACTGTTGTCTTATCTATGCTTACTCTCTTGCAGCTACTCTGAATCAAGTCTACTCTATCTATAGGCAAGTCATGCATTATGTGATATAGCAGCAGTTTCTTGTAGTGGGTGTTGATTTAACTCCAGTAGAATTCAATTCCATTAAATTAAGGGCTGTAAGAATATTACCCCAAAACCCCAATTCATGCTTAGTCTATGAGTTGATAGTGAATTAACACACGTTAATTAATGCGAAAATGCGACTAAGTGACTATTAATAAGGACTATAGTCGAAGACTAGGTTGATTGAGAGTAGTCGTGACTAGTCTGAACATGAAAGTCAGAGTATACAATTACCCTTCACCATTGTTCATTTGGGTGTTTTGTGATTAAGTCTTAATTACTACTATTAACTTTTAAATTTAACTTAACTATTAATCAATCAAATCAACCACAGTTATAATCATTTGTCTTAAACTTAAGATTCATGAACGAGGAACTGTTCGACTAGGCTATCGCTGACAACGATGCTTAGAACTTTGCAAACTTTTACAACCACCAACTAAATCCAGAGTTTCATACTAGCTTCATAAACTTTTAATCAGATATACAAATCAAAGATAACTTACCAGAGTCAAACAACGAGGATGACAAGAGTGCGATTTCAGCACCAGCGACTACTGTGTATTGATGCGCTAACTGCTCCAAGGTTTTTAATAATAAGAGCAATCTCAATCGTCATGTCAAAGAAGTTCACAATAAATCCAAGCAGAGCGACTAAGGATTGTAGAAGCAGGAACAAAAGTCGCAAGGATTTCACTCCACAATATCTAAAGTAAAAAGAGATTAAATTTAATAATAATAAGAAGACTAGTCGATGGCTAATGAGAGTGATGACTAAGAGGAGGAACTCAAGGAACCTCCAAAGAAGAGGTAGAGAGTGAATGCTAAAACAAGCTCGAAGACTAACCCAAAGGTTGATATTGAGATCCCTGACACTGAGGATGAAGTGGATGACTCAATCGCAAGGATAAATAAGTACAGAGTCGATGATACTTTTATCATTCCTTGCTTCAAATATCTCTACGACTAAGCGACTAAGCCTAGTCCTCTCTAAAAAATGACTAGTGCTCCTTATGGGACTATGCTTCATGACGGAAGATTTTACAAGCTGTTCGCACTGAGAGGTTTTCTTGAAGAGGAGCTTGAATCAGAGTAGCTGCAAAGGGAGTATGATATAACTAAGACTGCCTTCTAACTCTAACTTCATGGAATCACTTAGTTGGAGATGGTCTTGAAAGGCAGTGATCACATCGCACTCCAGTACCTGATCCCTCAATTCAGTTACGACTACTATATGATGACTAATCGCAGTGCTCATTCGGATCGACTAGTCATGAAGCAAATCATATATGGTTTAAGAGAACTGCATACAATCGGATTCGTACACCACCGACTAAGCTTCAATAACATAGTCCTCAACGACTACCCTATCAAGGCAAGACTAAGGAACTTTGAGAATGCAAGAGTACTCGCATCTAAAAAGTAGATTGAGTATGATGGGTCATTAATGTTTTATCCGACTACAGGAGTCTTCTTTGCTGGTGATCGACTAGTCGATGTCTACGCCTTAGTCTCAATGATTGTATACCTGTTCATGACTAAAGACTACGACTCTGTCTGGACTACCTAGTCGTAGCTAGTCGAAAATGCAGCAGCATACTCTAAGAAGACTTCAGCTAATGCAGTCATCAAAGATCTTATCAAGCAATTCTATCTCTAACCTTGGACCAGATACTGGTACAGTTTAGCAGAGGTCGAGGAGAAGTTTGATAAGCTTAACTGGCAACCAGAACACAGAGTACTTTATGTTCCCCCCAAAGTCAAGAGACTTATTTGATTCAAATCTAAGATTCATTCAACCGCAGTTTTTTTAGTCTTTAAGTTAGTCTTAGTCTCCGACTACCTAGTCGTTTATAATTAATATCGCACTAAGTTAAAATCACTCCTCACACTCTAATTCTTAATGCACTCTCCTAGACTCTATACTCGTATCATTTACTATTATTTTCAACTAATACTATGACTCCTGCTGGTATGTTGGTGAGTGTTAGTGAAGTGATGTTTGTTACAAGATTCAAAGAATCTTACACTTTGGGTAGTCTCAAAATCTACGACTAGTCAGTCGAAAAATTTATACTTGAGAAGACTAAGTAGTCGAAACACCTACGACTAGTCTTGATAATTTATCTAGTCGATTCTTGGATTCATACTTCTCTACTACTCAAGATCAGCATACACTTTCATTCAAATCATTCAGAGGTAGTCTTGAATAATGTACAGCTACCTCTATTAATAAAATCAAGATAGGATAGTTACTAAAACAAATCGAGTCATAAGAACATTAAAATTATAGAGTGTTAAGCTAGTCGATTTCAATCTTGTAAAAAGCAAAGTTTGTATAGTTAACTTAGTCTTCGACTAGTCTTAGTCGAACCAAGATTTCGAGAGATTTTCTACCTATCCAGCAACTGCTGCTACTAATAATAATGAAAGTAGGATTCTAAAGTTTGCAGTGTAAGAATCCTCTGGTTACTTGAAAATCCAGCAAAAATTTTTGATCGAAGAATCAAGTACGACTAAGACGGATTTGGTGTTTTAGGAAAATTTGTTGTCCATTTATGATTCTGATCGACTAGTTTTTTACTAACCTCAAAAAATCTAAAACCTCTCAAGTCGAGGTCTAAATCTCCAGGAATTTGCAGAGGATCACTGGATTTGATGTTGCTCTAGGTGGACACTTTTTAGCTTGAAAGTTGAGTGATGTTTGTTACAGTCTGAGTAAGGGGATTCAAGAGTTATTTTAGAATCTTTAAAAGACTAGAGAAGTGGTTCAACGACTAGAGGACTAAGATCAGAATCATTTTCGACTAGCTAGTCATTTATTAATATAGTCCGACTACTAAACTAGTCATGGAATCATTCGGGTAGTCGAATCGATTAGTAAGAAGCGAGGAGCTTATGGGTAGATTCAGATCGAAGTAAGACCTCTGCAAGTACCTAACCACTCACTGTATGATTCAAGTGCTGTTCCTTACTTTGTATAGTGAAAATCTTTCTGCCACCACTGGCTTCGACTAAGGTGGCCTTCCTGAAAACATTACTAAATAATACCAAGAAGTCTCTCAGGTAAAACCAGGTTAATAGAATGGTCGTGCCTCACTACCAAGAGCTCTCAGTCAAGAATCTCTACCAGGATGTTATGGGTGATGATGTCGTATCGCAGTACCTTCCAGAACTTGAGTTTAACTCAGGTAAACTACCAGATAGAGACTTTTTCTTTGGTGTTCTGGAAACAGTCAAAGCAGACTACCTAAGGCATATCATCGACCATGCAAATACTGTGAGGTATAATAAGGGGTAAGACTAGAACGAGACTGATAAAATCGAGATCTCTGACGACTGGTTGGATGAGCTCATGAAGCATCCTTTCGTTTCAAGTAAGATTTCTATGACTAACTTATGTAGAGAAACCTGGCAAGGCTATCTATCTAATGAAGCAGAATGCAAGAACAGTCAGAGAGAAGATAGATCATAAATAGTATGAGTTAGGTAAACGACTAAGCAATCGCATCATACCTCACGACTAAGACTAGAATCGCTTCTCGAACGTGACTAAGAGAAAGAGGATGCCAGACGGCAGCATGCTCATGATGGAACAATAACAGAGAACACCTAACAAGAGCATGATGATAACTGGAATGTGATTTAAATTAAACTAATCATAACTTAATACTCATAATCTGCGTCTCGCCATATTTGGCTTAATTTCTAATGTAGTCTTAGTCGACCGACTAGATCGACTTCTCTATAAGTAATTTGATGTCTAGTCGTAGTCCCTTCAGTAGTATACTTAGCATCTCTTTCTTGTAGCTCTGCTTGATTGTAAAGAAGGTGCTCTCGATTCCATTATACTCAGGGGAGTAAGGGATACTGTATATGGGGATGATATCCAGTCGCTCATACTCCTTCTTTACAAGGATTGACTTGTGTACTTGCAGGTTATCCATGAATATGACTAGTCGACGATCCTTATACTTCTCTTTCAACTGCTGCATGAATAGAATGAACTAGTCTTACTTAATTGATCCCTTATTAGTAGTCTTCGAGTCCCTTGTCAGTTGATATAGCGCCAAGAAGCGCAAACAATCCGAAGTTATGTCTCTTGTCTGGGAATCTTATATTCTCTCCATAAGGTGCCCAGGTTTTATTGAGGCGAGTTGAGGAAGTGAATACAGTTTCATCAATAAAATATGATCTTCGATCCCAGTTGCAGCTCTCTCATATACTTAGTCTTCATTTCGATTTTAAGACTAGCTAGTCTTTGTGGATAGACTAGCTCCACCTCCTTCCTTAGTCGTATGCTCTTGAATCTTACTTAAGCGCGCTTGTATAGTCTCCTCAAGTGAGTGACAATGATTCGCACTTCTGGGAACTACCTGTGGAACATTATACACCTCTCTCTCAAACTCATTCCTGCTTGAGTGTGCAGTGTTTCATTGCTGGTGAGGAAGTTAATATGACTAAGGTTGAATTTAATCTCACTACTAGTCTTAGTCGATAACCCATTCCTGAAAAATGACTTCGACTACCTGTACAGCTTAACAACATTTGTGTATGAGACACCAAAGAACTTTGCTATTGCACTCAGATTCACCAGTGGTCGTAGATTAGATTTTGGATTTCAGTTGCCATAACGTATGAGTAGGAAAGTTTCAAAGTCGATCTGTGGTTTGAGTTTGACTACTCTCATCTAAATGACTAGAGTTAAGACTAATAATAGAGTGATTTGAATTTGAAACTAGTCATATGATAAGTCTGTTGATATTTGATTCAACTTTAATCATTGCAACTATACTTACCTCTAATGAGAGAATGCTGTCCAAGTCACCGTAAACCACCAATGGTGAAGGGTGCTGATGGTTTGAAGATTCATTAATGTTATTAGTGCTATGGACATTGATAGTCGATCTTGCGACTACCTACGACTAAGTCATGATAAATATACTTACAAGACTACCTAGTCATACTAGCCTGCATTTAGTCGGCTCCTTCAATCTTAATTTAAGACAAATGATTATAACTGTGGTTGATTAGATTTATTAATAGTTAAGTTAAATTTAAAAGTTAATAGTAGTAATCAAGACTTAATCACAAACCACCCAAATGAACAATGGTGAAGGGTAGTTGTATACTCTGACTTTCATGTTCAGACTAGTCACGACTGCTCTCAATCAACCTAGTCTTCGACTATAGTCCTTATTAATACTCACTTCGTCACATTTTCGCATTAATGAACGTGTGTCAATTCACTATCAACTCATAGACTAAGCATGAATTGGGGTTTTGGGGTATTGTATACAGGAGTAATGTTTAACTCTTCATAAGCTTTCTTAGACTCCTTAGTCTTATGAACTGAGAGGTTGTCAACAAACAGGATGATCTCTTAATCGTTGTATTTATCTCTCAGCTTATGTAGGAACTCTATATACTACTCTCGCTTAAATAGAGCGAGGGTGAATAACATTACTCTTTAAACCTGAATCTTCACTTATACCAGCTAAAATTGCATGGGTGACTACCTTCACTTTTTAATCACAGACTTCTATATTATCATACTTCTTATACCAAGACTTATTAATAAAGGTGTTGAAGGTAAACACAGCTTCATCAGCCTGTATGAACTTGATGTTATTGTCAATAGCCCTCTGCATTTAATCATATATATTAGTTTAAATTATTACTATAAAATTGCACTGTAAAATCAATCACTCTCTTCACTCTGTCGACAGTCTTGAAAGTAATACCATTTCTTCTATAAATGTTGGCTATAGTTTAAGGAGAGATACGCATGTCAGGAAACTTGCGATGAAACATCACAGCTCGCTAGTCTAGTGGAAAGTGTGCCCAATACTTTAAAGTCTTCGAGTCGCAGAGGTAGTCAATATGGTGCTGTGAGAACTTTTATTTTCTTGCAGGATGCTTTCAAGTGCCTGAATTATAATGCTAAACAGCCAACAAGCAATGATACCTAACTGTTGAGGCACTCTTGCGCAGGAGCTTTGCTATAGCAGCATAATTCATTACTGGTTTGACTAAGTCTATATTAATACTTGTACCATACCTAAGCTTAAGCAGTAAATCTAAATATTTCTCATCATAAATAGATCCTAAATTTCGCTAATTTCTATTTCTCATTTTGCAAACTGGCCTAATTTCTTTACTAACCTAAATAAGACCCCAACTATACCCTACAAATCAAAGCACTTATAAACCTCACTAAGGGGTTTTGGGGTTTTGAATGTCGTGCTTTATAATATTTAAATATGTTAAATTTTATCAAAAAAGTTAAATATATATTCTTGAGTTTTACAAATATAATATAATTATATTACTTTTATCTACTATAATTATTTTTATTAGTTGATTAAAATATAAAATATTAAAAAAATATATAAACAAAATTAAGTTTTAGTAACAAATACTACAATCAATGATAAAGCATCATTTATTTTCTTACTTATTTTTAATTTGATATTTTCTGGAGATCTTAAGTATGTTTATTAAAATACAAAATGAATACTACTAAGCACACTACATAATCCTGTATGCAAGCTAGGAGCTTAATTGATTGTTAAACTCAAGTGTAGCTAGAGATTGGTGAGAGTAGTATAAAGTAAATTTAAGAACAAGTTTAAAGCTTATAATCCAGAAAAAAAAGTTTAAAATTTGAAGATATTCAAGTGATATCTATAAAACTCTAAAATTTCTTAAAATTTCTTAAATTTTCCATTTAAGCAACTATTATGTCAATAAATTAGAAGATGATAAATTATCACTAAATACATTGATTTAAATTGTATTCATTTATATTATATATTCAAGAGATTAAAGGAATTGGTAGTATCAGAATAAACGAATTCAGTGGATAATATCAATCAAATCATAACTTTTATCCACGCTTCATTCACTATTTATAATTCTATTTTTTTAAATTATAATATAATTTATATTATGGAACTTATAATATTTGTTTATATTGCAAACACTTGAAACATTTGAATACATCAGAAATTTATAATTAAAGTCAATCATTTTTAAAAAGTTTTTAATCAGAAATATCAAATCAGTGAAAGATGTTATAAATTAAGAATAAGCAGATAAATTAATACAGCTTTGTCTGTTTATAAATATTTAGATATTAGTTTAATTATAATTATATTTACACACTTAAATTTGTCAACAGCTTAATAGAAAGAAGCTTAAAAATATAGTATTAATGATTTAAAACCATAATAATTAAATGATTAATAATAAATAGATCAGTTGAAAAATAATTGTTAGAATTTGTATATGTTAAATTAAAAAATTTAAATTCTATAATTTATTTAAATCTAATCAGCTAATTAATTTTTAAGATGAGTTAATTTTATATAATTGGAGGTGCTGTATAACATCACTTTGAATAAAATTAATTAAAAAATGAATTATTAGTAGAGTAGGATCCTAAATCAATCCAAATTAGAAAAGTGAATTGTCTTGTACACTAATTAATAATATAATTTTATTCTTTAAATCTTAAAATCTATAAAAATTTTAAATCTTATTATGATTTTATTAATAATTTGAAGTTTAAAACTCGTGGAATGAGGACAGACATAAAATGGAAAATAGAACAAATTATACTTTAGGAATGAATCAAGTTATATATTATTAAATTAGAAAGTTAATTGCTAGGTGGTACCAACCACTTAGAACTTTCTAATAGAGCTTTCTACTACACTAAGGCCTATCGAGGGCAGATAGGGGGTTGCTTGGCGCAACGCATGAGGGGCCAGTCGGCGGGGTTCAATCTGTCAGCATTCACTCTTCGAGTGAGCTGGATCCTAAGATTTCCCTGCATTAGATGAGTTACCTGGCTTGAGTTCAGTTTCCTAGGTAATAGGGAGCAGGATGAAGGTACGCTCCGCCTTCTAAAGTGAGAAGACGAAAACCATCAAAGCCAACAATAAGGATTTTTCTCCCACACCGGGTTAGGGTGCTGAAGCTACCACAGCGAAAGGACAGGGATTACGTTTCCCAGCAGCGGTGGGACCGGTAAGCGTTTTTCTCCAACTTCTGTTTCCTGGTTGAATCTTGCATGCTCTGTCCGGGTTGTAACCAGACATCTTGATTTCGGGAGGAGACTAAGTGATAGCGAGATTGGTTTTTTCGGAGTTTTCTACTTCAGGACTGCCACGTCACGGAATTTGCCACGTCAACTCACACAGATACGTCTACGTCACGACTAAGATTGATGGTTTGATTTTAGTATTAAACAGTGATATGTTAAAATTTATTTGATTTTAAATCACTCATCATCAAGTTATATATTAAACCATCAGTAAATTCACAAATTTAAGGTCACTTAAGATTATATAATTTATTTAATTTTTAAAAATAAGATCCTATATGAAAGTGATAATGGAGAGGAATTTAAGTATCTTATACACACAATTTTTTTTGATTTTTAATTGTATTTAATAAGTTCATTCATTAAATTTAATAAATATTCAATAAAATTATAATAATTATCTTAACGATGAGTGCCTAAGTAAATTAAAAATGTTAAAAGTACTAAACATCCAATTTATGAGCCCAAGATATCTATGAAATATATATTTAATATTTTAAGATTGGACTTTGAGGTCTAGATATATGCCATGTTAATACAAAGGCAAAACATAAAATCATTTTATTGCAATATTAAGATGAGTTATGACATGTTAGAATAATTCTTGAGACAAAGATAAGCACCAATACATCTTCATAGTGAATAATCGTATCTCATAATTATTATAATTTATTCTATAAAATATACAAAATTGGGTTGGAACAAATTATTAATTTTATCTGAGCTTTTAAAACCTACAGAAACTTATAATGCTATATCCAAGACATAGGTTGGAACTATCATATTTTTCAGACTGACCATTTTAATAATTTATAATTTTATTATTTTTTAGTTTTATATTTTAAGCAAACAAAATTCATGATTCTTTTAAGCTATATAAAAATATAATCATTTTTTAAGTTCAGTTAATTTAAATATTAATTATAATTCTTTTTTTTACATTTACGATTTATTTCAGAAGTATTTCAAATCAATATACTAAAAAGAGAAAATAATTTTAAATTGTTGGTTAAGAATTATATAAAAGAAATAAATATAAGGAATACATAAATATATTAAAAATGAGTATAAAACTAGGAAAATTTAATTTAGTTGATTAAATTTAATCAATTGATTAATAGGGAAAATATAATGTCAAATAATATCCTTAACTATGAATTAATTTTAAAATATGAAAATTAAATATAAAATATTCAATATATGATATTCTTATTCTTGGTAAACTTCAAATAAAACTAATTTTTTATTATTAATATTAAATTAATAACTTTGTTTATCTCAGGTTAAGACAGATAAAACGATGAAGAGGCTTTTGAAAGCATACATAGAATTTTAGGGGGGGAAGTTTCCTGCACTGGTTTATGATAAAAAAAAATTTTAGGGAAGTTTCTTGCACTTTTTTTAATTTTTTAATTTTTAATTTTTTTACATTATATTAATCTTTAAAACAACTATCAACCAACTTCAGGACTAATTTCATTGCTATAATTATACTTTAATTTATTAATCAATTGTCAATATCTATCTTAAAATTCAAAAAACTTTGACATTTTTCATTTGATATTTGTAGGTTCTGTCTCTTAAATATTATAATTGCTTTACTATAGTAATTCCAAATATTATATCTAATTGTTAGTGTATTTCTGATTCAATTTATCTTGTTCTTACCATGCGTATATAATGTTAGACTATATTTTCTTGAGTTACTTCAATGATGAAAAATATGCTCTTAATATTAATGGGTCATAAAATATTAAATTTGTTTATTTATGTAAAATTTATTAAATTTAATATTAAGAAAAAAAACAGTGCAGGAAACTTCCTCGAGTGCAGGAAACTCCCCCCCCCCCCGAATTTTATATTCTCTAAATAAATAGTTTCGTCAGTACTCGATTTTAAATTTTTTAAATGTATAATTCGAATTGGCTTAATATAAATTTTTTATATACAGTTATGTTTAATACAGTTAATTTTCTTAGATTCATTAAATGAGGTATATCAAAAATATTGATTTTTTTAAGAAATATTTTTTCAAATTGCATTTTACCGAAAATCTTATTTCCTTCAAGAACTAGTTCTAAATTAAAAAATGTTAAAACATTTTGCCCCAAATCAATTCAATTTTAATTCTTTTAAAAAAATCTAGATTATTTTTATTTTCATATCATTATTTTTTTTACTATAGAATTACTTATTATTTCATAATTTAATCTCCACATTGGATTGATTTGTAGCATTAATTATTAATTTTAATATATTATTTACAGATTTAAAACTATGAGCAAATTGCCTAATATCAATTGAAAAATAACCCAAAATGCAATGATAAAGCACAATTAATTATATTTGAGGATAAAGGAACTTAGCTTTACAATAGTTTAGGTTAGTAGTACTTCATTGATGGTTGCAATTACAATATTAATTTATAATGTTTATTTATACAATACATACATTATTAATAATAATTATAATAATAATAATAAATTACTACAAGAACATTGAAGTTAGCGTATAAAATTAAAATCAATTAGAAATTCTAAGGGACTATAAATTGTTGAGAAAAACAAAGGATATTAATGTCAAGAATATCTTTATCAAAGTTGACAATAAAAATTATGATAAAGATTTCATGAATTATAAGTACACTGAGATCATTAGTGTTAAATTAATTAAATATTTAAATTATTCTAAAATTTAACTTAAATTTTTTATTTTTTTATACATTAAATCAGTTTATATAACTAGCACCAATGAAACATATCACTGTAATTTTTTGCTTTTTATTTTTCTCACAGAAATTTTAAAAATTAAAAGGTTTTATTCTTATTCTATAGTTTTTATTGTAATTAAAGCATAATAAATTTCATTATTTTATTATTCATTTATTCTGAAGAATCTAGATTGTAATTAAAATTTCTTAAGATTCAGCCATGTGTAAACAGATGAATATATCTTACTTATTTAATATAATTTAAATAAGAGTTAAATCAATTTGTTTATTTTCTGATAATTTCATAATCCTTATTATTTTGATAATAAAAAATCTAATGATAATTTAGTTTAAATATAATTATTATATATAATTTTTATATCATAGAAGTGATTAATCCAGAGAACTTTTCATTTCATAGAACTAGAGAAGGGGACATTGAACCGTTTCTATTAAATCTGCCTTTAAATTAGTACTATTTAAACTTTAATTTATAAAATAATATTTATTAGCCTTAATCTGTGATTGAAGGCAAACGAAATTTAATATAATAATTTTAATAATTAATATTATGTGAGAAAAAAATAACTAAAATTAAATCAATTTAATAAGTAAATTTTGATTTCTAGTTTGACTTTCATATTGACTTTCATATTGACTTTCATATTTTGGAGATATAAAAGTACTGTGTATTTTAATATGACAACAAAATAAAAGCTAACAGAGTCACAGTCAATCAAAATTAAAACAATTTAATAGCTTTTTTTCTCTTTTTTTTATCGAAATCAATAAAGTTATAATAACTTAAATTAATATTTTGATAAGGTTATTCAGAATTGAATCTTAAAAGTTTTATTTAAAATGGATATAGATTCTTACTTTATTTTATTTTCATAGGGGGCAATACCTGAACCTATTATTTTTGATTATTATAGCATCCCCTCATAAATCTTTTAAATTTATATAGGGAAGTTTATGGATAAAAATTCATGATTTCTAAATTAAAAATAAATAGTGTTACTCAAAGCTATTGAAAAGGAAGAATTGATATAGCTTTATCATTATATTTAATATTAAAATTTTGAAAATTATTATTTAAAGATTTCTTTTTTCTCAAATAAATCTCTAAATAAATACTTGATAAGTAAATACACTGATTGCATTGTTACTCAATTAAATTCATAAGTTTGTTAAATTATTATAAAGACTTTGAATTGTGTGATGATTCAATCAGTGTTTTTACTTACTTAGCGCTTATTTAAAAATTAAATTGAATTTAAAATAATTTCTTACAAAATTTTTTAAAAAAATTCAATATAAAATATAATGATAAAGCTGTACCAATTCTAATCTTATCTAAGTCAGTTAGTAAAAAAAATTTCCTTTTGATTTCGAAATATTGACCCTTAAAATATCCTATGCACATTTTTTAAGATTTATGAGGGGAAGCTATAATGATAAAAAAACTAATTGCCCTCCTTCCATTTTTTCTTGTGCTATTTTTTACATTTGGCAACACTTATTTATTATTTATACGTATTTACAATTTCTATAAATTCTCTTATTTGATATTATTATAGTGTATAAAATTTACTTTTAATACTACTTTTTTTGGAAATTTTCTGATTATTTTTGAATTTAATAAAGTATATAAATTATTGATATTTAAATAAGTATTTAATATCTTTAATTAAAAAATTCATAAATTTTGAATACAAGAGTAGATCAATAAGTAAAAATGTAAAAGTATTTCAGTGAGATTGAACATTTAATATTTGCAACGCCTTGGAATAACTATCAAAATATTTTAGAAATTTTATAGAACATTAAAGTTAGGTAAACTATTTGTAATGATAATACATATGCTCTAATTAATAATTAGAGAAAAAATAAAACTATATTTATGGAAAATATATTAGTTAATTATACTAGTTTTACTTGACAATTGATGGAGCTGAATCTTAATTTAACTATAAATGGTTATCTGCCCTTAATATTTATAAAATCATTTTATAAATATTTTCATCAAAATTAAATTTAATATCTAGAACTTTTGTCATTCAAAACCCCAAAACCCCTTAATGAGGTTTATAAGTGCTTTGATTTGTAGGGAATTTTGTAGGGGTTAGGGTTATTAATTGGCTTTAATGTTAAATAATTAGTAAATGAATTTAATTTAATCACTCAAAATGCACTTTTGGATCATGTGGGAGAGGTCTAAAGTTTATCTTGCTTAACCACAACTCTTTCTGCTCAATTGATATGTCTGATCTTGAGTTTGGTTTTATTATTATTGAGTCTGCCATTTGTTTTATTGATTTTGAGACTCTTGTTTTATCTATAAATTACTTTATTCTTTGCTTAGCATCTTTCTCGCACCTTGTAGAATGGTAATCGTTGCGAGGCATATCGCACTATATTATTATTGCTGCTAATGCCCATTCATCCCACTTAAAGTCACCATCTCTCCAGTCTTCTCTTTCTAGATAGTACCCTTGAGTTCCCATTACAGTTCCAAGCCTTGATACTTCCACTCTTTAGGCTCTGTTGAAATCGATTATTGCTACTCTTACAGGTGAGAAGTTTATCATTATATTTTCTGGCTTCAAGTCTCTGTGAACAAACCCTAACTTATGAAGCTCTTTAATACCTTATACGGTCTGAGATGCTATTTATCCAAGTTACTTATGATTCCTTTGATCTGTAATGAAATCTCTTAGAGTCATTTCATAGAGTGGGAGTCTGAAAGCAACATGATCCTTGGCAAGGAGAACAGCATATAGCTTGCTTAAGTTACTACATTCTTTAAACTTTGATTGAGTGAGTACTTGATACTCATTTGTAAACTCCATTTAATATTTATCATCACTTAAGAGATAGTTGAAGGGATACACCTTGTGTGAGAATTGATGATCGTTGATAACTTTCTTATCAAAGGAGTCTTCCATTATAAAGTAGCTTTAAAGAGAAGTATCTAGGTCAATTTAAGCAAGAACCGGTATTTTCTTGTATTGAATCTTGATTATAACTTTTTTTATTTCAGAGGTTAGTTAGTTGCGTGCCTTCTTAACGTTCTCTAATTCTCTAGCTTATTCAGGTACTACGACTTTAGAATATTCCCTCGCTTTTCTTTTTTTTAGAAGCTTCAGCTTAACTTCATGATTCACAACTTCTATATCTTTCTTGTGAGCTTTTAATAGATGCTTCTTCAAGTCTCTTGTATGAGAGTATTGCTTATGGCACTCAAAGGAGTCATACTTTCCATCTATTTTATCATGCTTTAAGTATAAAGTGGGCTTGGCTTCTCCATGCTCTTTCTTATGTCTGTAAAATCTTGATTTATGAGCAAAATCTCTCTCACATGGCTCACAAAAAATAGACTTCAGCTTCTTCAGTTTGTTTAGGAATTTCATTAATACCTTTCTCCTCCTCTCTGTCTCCCACACACTTGCTTGCCATTTATTTTCTATTATTAATTTCTATTTTAATAACAGAGACCTCAAGTGATAGCTCTGGTAGTTCTTTATGAGAGTTCATCTCACAGCTATCACACTTTTTATTGCTGCCAAAGGTAAGTCTCATTTAGTTTGATGGAAGGGCTGTTGTTTTTCTTAAAATGTTAGCGCTCATATTTAAATTTGAATTTATTATTATAAATCTGCCTCTTTAACTAAGAGCTTATATGAGAGCTTTGCAAGCCTACAAGTTTCAAGGGAATTTCTTAGAGTATTAGAGAAGAATTATGAGTGTTAAGAGACGATCCAGCTCTACATATGGGTGAGGAAGTAACCATTTTTACTTTCAATAATAAGTTGATTATAGTACGTACCGATTTAGGAGGTGCACCTAATTAAGTACGTACTGCTTTAGGAGGTATTTTGTGATTTTATGATTAAATTTAGGGTGCTCCTAATTAAGTACTAGCTTTAATTAATGCTCCTAATTAAGTACTAGCATTTTAGGAGCTGCTCCTAATTAAGTACGTACCAATTTAAATTTAAAAATATGGAACTATAACAGTAGAAATTGATATCAATCTCTCAAGTTTGAAACCAGTTCTCAAAACCTTCTCCATATCCTTCTTAGAGGTTGACCTCCTATAGGATGCCCATATTTAATAGTAAGTTTTTCAGAGGTATATAATTGAAATCAATAAACTTAATTTGAATATCATTTCTAAGATCTGTAAACAAGATAGAGTCAATGAATGATGCAATGAAAATAGTGCAAGCACAAGGATTGATTTAAAGATTTAGAAGCAAGGAGGATTTGCACCGCTACCTGGTGCAGAAAGGTAATGAACTTATAGTAACTCATTTTGATTATATAGTTGGTTTGTTCTTGCCAACGATGGAAGGTACCAAAATTTCATTTCTAAGGGCGATACTCTTAGAAGAGAAGAAAGCATTGAAAACTTAAGATGTAAAGTTTGCAGAGATTCCAAACTATCCAGAAATCTCTGTGACTAACTTATATGATGATGCTATTAATGACCCAGAGGGTTCGCTGTACCTGCCTACTCATAAGCAGTTGTCAAATAAACTGCCTGAAAGAAATTATTCCTTTGCCATATTTGCAACAATTAAAGGTGATTACTTGAAAAAATCAGAAGATAAGGACAAACAAGGGATCAAGATAAGTGAGAGCTGGCTATCAGAGCTGCAGAAGCACCATTATATTTCAAGTAAGATTTCAAGCTTAACTCTTTAGAAAAATCTGGTACTGGCATCTTCTTGATGAGGGAATAGAGCAAGCTTCACATAGAGCGAAAGTCCCAGACAAAGTATGAAGTCAGCAAGAGACTTTATTCAAATATTTAGCCTCCAGAGTCAATCAAAACCCCAAAACCCCTTAGTGAGGTTTATAAGTGCTTTGATTTGTAGGGTATAGTTGGGGTCTTATTGGGGTTAATTGAGAAATTAGGTCAAATTGCAAAATGAGAAATAGAAATTAGCGAAATTTAGGGTCTATTTATGATGAATAATATTTAGATTTACTGCTTAAGCTTAGGTATGGTACAAGTATTAATATAGACTAAGTCAAACCAGTAATGAATTATGCTGCTATAGCAAAGCTCCAGCGCAAGAGTGCCTCAACAGTTAGGTATCATTGCTTGCTCTAATACTCATTAAATATTCATTAAATTCACATAAAACCTGCGTTTTCTCTACTAACCCCAATAAGACCCCAACTATACCCTACAAATCAAAGCACTTATAAACCTCACTAAGGGGTTTTGGGGTTTTGAATGAACATAGATGCTGGAGCGGGCAGCAAGAGAAGAAACTTAGGAGGAGGGAAGCAGGAATTAGAAGAAAAGAAAGAGAAGCCAGCTCCCTCTAAAAAAATTAAAATGTGACTTAAATATTCATTAACTTAACTACAAAACATATTTATATACATTCATTCTCCCTTCATTAGCGCACTTTTAAACCAATTAATTATAAACTCTCTTCGCTGAGCTTTTAATAAAGTCTACTGTATCGATAGGTAGGTCATGCATCAAGTGGTATAGCATCAGTTTCTTGTAATGACCTTTTAATATTCCCCAGTAGAACTCAATTCCATTAAACTATGGACTGTAAGGTACGTTGAACACTGGCGTTATTCTAAGTTGTTCATAACTCTTCCTTGTTTCTTTAGTCTTATGAACAGAAAGATTATCAACGAATAGTATAATCTCTTATTCAGGGTACTTCTCTCTCAGCTGCTCTAAGAACTTAATATACTGCTCTTTCTTAATAGAGCGAGGATGAATAACAAAAGTTTCTAAACCAGCATACTCGCTAATACCTCCAAGAATTGCCATACCTTGACTTTCTAGTCATATACTTCTATGTTGCTATGCCTCTTATACCAAGACTTCTAGATGAAAGTGTTGAATGTAAACACAGCCTCGTCAGCATGAATAAACTTAATATTACTTTCACAGAATCTTCTAGGGAAAAAATTTTCAAGCTAAATTTACAGTATTGACAAAATAGTGGCAGTTAGGTTTTTACTGTTCACAATTTCAAAAACTTTTGGGGTTTATGTACAGAATAGAAGTTGTTGATGAGGTTGTCGATGAAGTCGTAGAAGATGAAATAGTTTAAAAATTTCAAAAGTATAAATGAACAAGAAAGATGGGCTAACAATACTGATGTCTAAAATTCATATTTAAAGTGATAACTTACTCCATATATTTAGAGTGATATAAATCAAATTATGATTAAAAATTAATATTCAAATCTAATATTGTAATATTATTCTATTAGGCTCTCTGCCTTTAATTATAAATATAATTTAAGTTGTTGTTGTAAAATGGCAGAGTGAAATCAATTACTCTCTTAATACGATTTACACCTTTGTAAGAGATACCGTTTCGTTTATAAATGTTTGCAACAGATTATGCAGAGATCTTCAACTCAGGGAACTGGCGGTGAAACATAATAGCTTGTTAGTCGAGAGAGAATTGAGCCTAATACTTCAAAGTATTTCCATTAATAAGATAGTCAATATGCTTCTATAAAAACTTTGACTCTTTCTTTGGCTAAGAATTGAGCTATTTTTGCTTTAATTAGACAGCTTTCAAGCAGTGAGAGCGAACAGTTGATGGACTACGCTTTAAGAGCAGTGCAATAGACTTATAGTTCAGTAACGGTTTGACTTATTCACTATATTTATATCACATCCATAATACAGTTTAAACACTAAATCTATATACTCTTCATCATTAATAGACCCCAAAAGCTTGCTATTTTTGTCTCGCATTTAATTAATAACTCCAACCCCTAACAAATTCCCTACAAATCAAAGCACTTATAAACCTCATTAAGGGGTTTTGGGGTTTTGATTCCAGCTTCAAGTTGACTTATTGAATTTAAATTATAATAAGACTATTTATTATTTTTATTAATTAAATAAAATTTCTGAGTGACTTTTAATATATTAAATTTAGAATTATTTAATCAATTATTAATTGACTGAAACTAGAAATCCAAAGCTAGATACTATATAAATATTTGATAGCAAAGTCAAAAATGATATTATTGTTGAAATAATATCATTATTTAAATTATTATTAGCTAATTATTAACTAAATAGCAAAATACTGATAGGATGAGCATCATATTGAATTTAAGCCTTGGTTATTTATTTATTTTGGGAAATATATAAAAAAAAATAACACTTTTTGGTTCTTATTAAATTTCTGAATAAAATTCTGATGAAATAGATAGAGTTCATGATTTTAATTTGTATTTCAATTTAAACTTATATTATTTAATAAAGTATAATATTTGATTATTTGCAGATTTAGAATTTATGAGTACTTGTTTTATTATTTGAGAGTATTTTTAACGCATATTTTCATTTAATGGTGTTTATATATATGTTTTATTATTTTTGATTAATATATGGCAATATATCAAACTTAAAAAATTATAAGTGTTTCTTAAGGCATAATTTTTATTTCATTAATGCTTACGATAAAATATTGTTTACTTTAATAAAATTTACTAATTTAAATCTAAAATAAAAATGAAATAAATTGAATTACTCAATATATTGTTGGTTTAAATATCGGAACCAGATCTTAAAGATTATCTAGATTTTTAATGATGCCTATTAAGAGATTTAGGGTAGTGCTTTGTTAAAGCATAAGAATAATAATTTACAAAAGTTTAGTTATTATCTATTTCAAATCTTTCAAAAATATAAAGTCATAGCTCTAATTTTAACTACTAGAAATTGATAATTATAATTTGGATTAATTTGATAAAATCACGGCTTCCCTTATAAATTGAGTTTATAAAAACTGAAAAAAGTTCAGATAATTTACAATTATTTTATTATGATATAGAAAACATAATATTTTTTTAAAATAAGTTTTTCGTATAAACTAAATGATTTTACATACTTTTATTAATAGATATATTTATTTTATACTGAAAAATATAGAGTACTATATTTATAAATTATCCAATAAATTTTAGTTAAGGTGATTTATATATTTAACGTATTAGAAAGAAAAAAAGTGGAATAATATATCATAATATAAGTTTTAAATGATACAAGATACTTATATATTAATTTTTATTTTATAAAAAAAATACCAAATTTATTTTTAAATTTCTAAATAAATTATACAATTTATCTAAAAAAACAAATACCCAAGATTAGATATCATTTAGGAAATTCAGTAAATGTAAAATCTTTTAATTTATATTTATTTTTTCAGTAAGCTGAAGAAATCTTCAAGATAAAATGTCATATTAAATAAGAGAATAACTTCTTAGAGCATCTGTATATAGAGCATATCTTTCCCAATTATATATTTTGTCTAATAATAATTATATTAATAAATTCTTTAAAAAAAATTCTCTTTTTTATAATAACTTTTGAATAAATTTACCAGTTAGGATTCTACAAAGAAAATATTAATATTAAAAGGTATTGATCTCGCCATAGTTAATTTGTTAAGACTTGAAATATCAACAAGTGAATTAATGCCATAATTCAGACTTAAAAATGGATTTAAATTCAAGAGATTAATAATGCTTATGGTTTTTATAAAACTCAAATAAATATATTAATTTAGTATGTAATAAAATGGAAAAAATAATTGATTTTAAGATATACTGTTGATTAATAAATTAGAAATATAAGATAAAAGAATGATTATTAAATATATTGATAGATAATTAATTTAATCATTTTGAATTCAAGAGATTAAAAATAATAGAAATGACAGAGAGAACAGAATAATTACAGAATAAAGGTTTTGCATAAATTATTTTAATAAAAGAAACTATGGATAGAAATATAAAATTAATTAATATTATTCTGCTAACAATTAGAGAGAAATTATTAATAAAACTGATAAAAGAACTAAGGTTTAAAATTTTAGTATCACTGATAAAATTAAGTAAAAATATCAATTCTGGTAGCAACAAATCAGAATTAATGAATAATAAAAATAAATCTTTTTGGTTCTTTAGTTTTTTATCATAAAAATTTAGGATGTTAAAGATGCTAAACTTTTAGAGATAGCTTTGGATTAAAAATATACAACTAATATGTTATAATTAAATCATTTTCAGTTAACTAAACTAACATTCATGAAACTTTATAAATTTTCATATGTTATCTGCGATTTCTCAACTAAACTCAACAATACCTTAAAAATTAAATCATTTTAATATTATCATGATTTTTTGAATGGGAAAATCTTGAGATATTATTTAAGTTTAAAGTTTATTCTAAAAAATATATATTAAATAAATTTTTGAAATTTGTAATTAATTGATAGTATTTATTTAAAAAGAAAATTTTATTTAAAAATTATTTTCAAAACAAATATTAATATTATATCTCTAATATTATATCTCTGCCTAAGCATTAAATAATAATATCTATACTTTCTTGATCATAAAACTTTTTATGAAGATAGAAAGTGAGTTAAAGAATTTCCATTATATTAAACTATCAAGGATTCATCAAAATATATAGAGGAAGTAAATTTTTATGTAAATAGAATAAAGTAATAACTGAATTGGGATTATGATGGACTCGATTTGATAAACAAATGTACCATTAAAAGTGTATTTTCTCACTTTTTAATATGAATTTGGTAAAAGTTTTTATAAAATTTTTGCAAAAATTGAAAGGATATCACTTTCAAATATATTACCAAACAAGTTTGTAAAAAAAATCATTATGTATTATTATCTAAAAGCTAACAAAACTTAGAATCCAATATAAGATTTATCAGTGAAATAATTAAATTTGTTCATTTAATTGGGGAAGCTCATAATTTTTATAGAGATTACAACTAATAATGTTAATTCTATTTTTTAGAAAAAAATAGCAAAAAATATGTTATTGTTGGCAATTTTTAATGTTGAAATTTATTTTCTAATTATATTATATTATATTTTAATTAGATTAATAATTCAATTAATGTTTAAAATGTATATTTAAAATTATAATACTCATTTTTTTAATTCAATTAAATAAATTATGAAATTTATATAAATATAAATTCAAGAGATTAAAGGAGTTAGTAGTAACAGAACAAACCAATTCAGTGGGAAATGTCAATAACATAATAACTTTAATCCACGCATCATTCAATATTATCAGCTAAATTAATTAAATATTTATATTTTTAATAATATAGAAAACATTTTTATATTGGAGACACTTGAGACGTTTGAATACATCATAATTATATCATTATGATTACTATTTTTATATTTGTTTAAAATCAGAAATCTTAAATTAGTGAATGATGTAAAACCCCATAGATCAATTAAGAAGCGAGGATTGGAGTTACGAACAATTAGATTAAAAATAAATTATAAGTGGCTAATAATATAAATAATTTAGGTAAAATCAAATTTACACACCTTGATTGGATTATTTTATAAGGACAAATAATTGTGTCAATAGTTTTAATGATTAACGAGTTATACTCAAAATTAAATATTTAACAATTCACTGTTTAATACTAAAATCAAACCATCAATTTTAGTCATGATGTAGACGTATCTGAAGTGAGTTGACTTGGCAATCAATGATGTGACAAGTCGTGACCTAGAAAACTCCAAAAAACCACCTCGCCCTCCATTCCACATCTCCCTGTATCAAGATGCATACGAGATAAGAGCCTAGCGAACTAGAAGTATTTCCCGCAGAACTCGCAGAGATCTGCTTCCTGTAAACAATTAAAGGGGAGTCTGGAGAAAACGCTTACCAGGTTCCACCGCTGTTGAGATAGTAGTCTCTGTCCTTTCGCTGTGGTAGCCTCATTAATCCGACCTGGTGTGGGAGAAAATATAGTTTTAATAATTAGCCCATACATTATAATTATACGCCGATAATATTTAATTCTTAATTAAATTGTTCTAAACCCCAATTCTCATGTCTTAATTGATCTATGGGGTTTTATTAACTTAAGAATAATCAGACAAAATTGTTTTACTCTGTCAACTTTATATTCTTTCATATATAAATGCTTAATTAAATTTATTTTAGAAATTTATCAACATCTTAATGAAAAGAAGCTAGGAAATTTAATGTTCATGATTTATAAACTTCAAAACTATAAGTATATAAATATTTATTACAACGAGTATATGTCCCAAAGCTTAAATAATTCTGAATTTAATTCAATTTTTTTAATGACAACTTCATTCTGGCACTTTTGTTTAAAGCTTTGTTAAACCCATCATTCGTATATTTTGTCTTAAAAAAATGAAATTTAAAATACCGATTGCTCTTATTTTGTCTAAATATAATAAATAATTTTTTGATTTATATTTTTCAATTCTTTTTGTTAAACAATGATTTATACTCAATCAAAAAAATACCTATATTATTATTTTTTGCACTTTATTATGGCTTAAAAGATTTATTACTCTTTTATTATGAATTATTAAATTTAACATTTGATTATTAAGATTCTCTTTGAAAATCAATTATTTATTAGTTAGTTAATTTATAAATTATTAATTTTTATATTTGTTTTATACAAATGATGGCTTTACTAAAGGCTAAGAATATCATTTTAGAAAAATTAAATATTTCTATTGAAAATGTAATAGCTAATAAAAGTGAGCATTAAAAATAAAAATCTAAGTTAGACGATTAAATAGAAATAATAGTTTTAAATTATTTGAAAAAAAATATTTTGTTATTAGGATGTAGAAAACGAAGTACGATATTTTATAAATAATATTTTGTGCAAAAATGAAGATTATTTTTTATAATTTTTTTTATTTATATCGTTTTAAGCTAAAAGTGGGTCTAAATAATATAAACAGTTATAAAAAAATATAAAGTTTAAATAATTTGGTGAGGTCATATTGGATAATATCTGTAAGAATATTATGTTTATTAAAATAATAAGTTCCAATCTATTAATATTATATAAATTTTCATTAAAAAGGGTCTATAAATACATTAAAGAAATTAGTTAGTTTTAATTGGAGGAGCTGTATAGTAGCATTCTGAATAATATTGTTTGAAAAATGAAAAAATTGTAGAATAAGATCCTAACTCAATCTAAATAAGAAAAGTAAATTGCTATGGAAAAATTAAATTTTAAAAAATTTTTGTTATATTTTATAATTTTTCATAAAAATTTCAATATATCATAGTGTAAAATTTTATATTCAATTAATAATCAGATGTATAAGAAAACATATCAAATGAAGATAGATATAATTTGGGATCTAGATAAAATTATTCTCTTGGCATGAATCAATTAATCTTTTTAACTATCAGCTAATTCACAAATTTAAGCTCACTTAAGATTATAATTTATTTAAAATAAAAGTAAGATTCTTTATGAAAGTGATAATGGAGAGGAATTTAAATATCTTTAAAGGTAAAATATAATAACTTTTAAAGGCATTATAATATACTTTTATTTAATTTTATATCTTAACGATGAATGTCTAAGCCAACTAAACATGTTAAATGTATTAAACATCCAGTTTATGAGCCAAAGATATTTATATTAGATATCTGTTCTGAGCGAGACCCCCCTCGCCCCGCCTCCCCAACGTTTTACCTCCCCCCAACGCTTTTATATTAATTTTTTTTTAGCATATTCAAATCTTTTGCTACTTAATAAATAAATAATTTTTCTTAAAATTTTATTGCTTGATATTAATAAATATTTATTGACAACTCAATTCTTATTGTGTTAATTTACATTTTAACATGCTTTTTATATAAAAAATATGATACAATTTTTATCTTTTCTAAATTTTTTCTAAAATTATTATTTTCATTTTTGTTCAAGATCTAATACGCTTCCGTCGATTTTATTACGTACATGTCCATGTATGAAAATACATTAAAATTAATTTAATTTAACTCTTGTTTTTAAATTTCTCTTTGCCAATTAGCTAAAGCTAAAATTTTATTTTATAATTTTTATAATTTCTTAATTCATTCAATATTTGACGTTAAACAAAATATTAATACTAATATCATGAAGGTTTTAATTTATTATTTATATTTCCGGATACGATTCTCAATTCAAATATAAACATTTATATAATTGTAAATCTAAATATTTTTATTTGAAGAAAAAAAAACAGATTATGCAAATCTACAAATATCATAGAGGAAATGATAATATATTTTTTCAAATAAATATATTTAGATTTACGATTATATAAATGTTTATACTTCATTTTGAGAATCGTATCCGGAAATATTAATAGAAATAATAAATTAAAACTTTCATGATATTAGTATTAATATTTTGTTTAGTTTCAAATATTGAATGAATTAAGAAATTATAAAAATTATAAAATAAAACTTTAGCTTTAGTTAATTGGCAAAGAGAAATTAAAAATAAGAGTCAAATTAAATTAATTTTAATGTATTTTCCTATGGGGACATGTACGTAAGAAAGTCGACGCACGCGTATTAAATCTTGAATAAAAGTGAAAATAATAATTTTTGAAAAAAATTAGAAAAGATAAAAATTTTATCATATTTTATATATAAAAAGCAATTTTGTTAGCAAATGATGTGATTATTTTGATATTATCAAACCGACTATGAGGTTATATATTTTTATTTTATAATGGGATTTTCATTATATAGAAGTTGGTTGATACAATAAAAATTCATCTAAAAGCGTTGAGGATAGGTATGTGTTGGAGGGTGAGGGGGAGATGGGGAGAAAAGCGTTGGAGGGAGGGGGTAGGTCTCGGTCAGAACAGATATCTTTTAATATTTTAAGATTAGACTTCGAAGAGTAAATTTATTCAATGTTGATACAAAGGCAAAATATAAAATCATTTTATTGCAATATTAAGATGAGCTATTACTTGTTAGAATAGTTTCTAAGTGAGAGACAATAACCAATACACCTTAACAGTGAGTTCGCATATCTTTATTTTAATTTGAAATGTATTTAATAATTTAGTAACTTATAAATTTTTAATTTATCTTAGCTTCTAAAATCTTCAGAAACTTAAAATCCTACACACAAGACATAGATTAGAACTATCATTTATCAGATTTATTAAAATATATATATATATATATCATTTAATTTACTAAAAATTTATTATAAAAGAAGCCCAATAATAATGACTTGAATCATTTTACAATTCGCTTAATTTAATTATTTTTACTAGCTATAAATTATATTAATTTTAAATCTTATCTAATCAATCGTGCTTTATGTGAAATTATTGGTTAATTAATATATATAAAATAAATATCAAGATTATATTTAATAAAAAGAACTATGAGCATAAAAGTAGGGAAACTAAATATTTCTAATCAAATTAATTGATATAAATTGAAATATATTTTTTATTCATTAATATTATTTATTTTTTGAAAACTAAATGTGAAATATCCAATTTATGATATTCTCATGCATGCTAAACTTTAAAACATAATTTTATTGTAATTGAACTATTTATTACATATAAAAAGCATAAGCATAATTAATTTTAAATATAAATGTTTTATCTAATGTAAAGACAGATAAAATTATTAAGAAGCTTTTGAAAGTCTACCTTAAATATTATACGCACTAAATAATTAGTATCGTCAACACTTGATTTAATTTTGTAGGAATACTATTGTTTTAAAAAATAATAAATTCAATTTATTTTAATTCAAGATTAATTTTTAAAATTTTCAATAAGTTCTATAACCAGGTCTACGTTTACTCGAAATATATAAAATATAAGTCTGTAATTTTAAATTGAATTTATATATTTAATATATGATAATAAAGGATAGTTTTTATTATTTAAAGCGCTATCTTATAATTAATAAACTTATTAAGAACATCTTGCAACTACACTACTGAAATCGAACTTAATAGCATTTATTTTTAATTTAGATGTCTAAAGATTTTAAAATTACCATTTTATTATGTAATTTTAATTTAAATTATCCAAATCCATATATGCAATATTCATATTTTCATAATTCTTTTAAATATGATCTAGAACTATCAAACCATTGTCTAATAAGGTAAAATTTTTGTAGCGTAAGATAATTAATTGATTAATAAAAATTGATGAATTCTTAAATATAGAGAAAAATCATAAAAGTCTTAAATAAGGGAAAATATAAAGAATTTATAGAGTTTTGAAATTTAATAATCTCGAGAACTATATTACAGATATACGCACGATATTCTAACAGTAGAGCGAAACTTCGCTCCAATCGATTAGAGCGAAGTTTCGCTCCAAATACAATAAAATGACGTCTGCCGAGGTGCATCTTGAAAAAGTCAGCTTGCTATACGGGAAAGCACTTTTTGATTTTGACCCTCTTTTTAATTAAGAATACTATTAATAACAATAAATTTAATAAAATAGTTTTAATTTTTAATTAAAACTTAAATAATTTTAACATTATAAAATTTCTCTATTAAGAATTAAGATTAGTGATAAATTATAAATTTAGTAAATTGCGTAAATTTAAATTTTATTACATTTATTATTATTAATAGTATTCTTAATTAAAAAGAGGGTCAAAAACAAAAAGTGCTTTCCCGTATAGCAAGCTGACTTTTTCAAGATGCACCTCGGCAGACGTCATTTTATTGTATTTGGAGCGAAACTTCGCTCTAATCGATTGGAGCGAAGTTTCGCTCTACTGTTAGAATATCGTGCGTATATCTGTAATATAGTTCTCGAGATTATTAAATTTCAAAACTCTATAAATTCTTTATATTTTCCCTTATTTAAGTCTTTTATGATTTTTCTCTATATTTAAGAATTCATCAATTATGATTAATCAATTCATTTTTTTACGCTACAAAAATTTTACCTTATCAATTGGAAAATATCCCAAAATGCATTGATAAAGTACAGCCTATAAGGTTTGAGGATAAAGACACTTTACTTTGCAATAGCTTAGGTTAGTAGTACATCATTGATGGCTGCAATTAGATTTATTTAATGATAAATTATATACAAATTATAATGTTGGAGAAATTTTCAATTTGAGAAATTAAATTAATTGTAATATATTTATAAATTAATAGTAATTTATATTAAAATGAATTTAGTAATTGAAAGATTTATAAAAATTGACGATCTAGAGTATTTTTTTCTTAGTATTTAAATTTAGCATGATTTGAATATTGGCTTTAATATTATGTATCTATAGAATGAATCACTAATCTATAATTTAATTAATTTGAGTTTAAATATGTTCTCCTATTTAATTTAAAAAGTTTATCGGGTGAGGAAGACATTTTTAGTATATTGTTAAATTTAGCTATTTTTTAATATATTTCTAGGAAGAGAAGATTACTGTTCCCAAATTAGAATGTGTTTAGAAGGGCTCAAGTTGGTGTTCTGATTCAGACAATAAAAGTAGAATATATGTATTTTCTCAAATTTTTATTTACTTAAGGTTGTTATTTTCAAATAATTTAAGATTTAGATATTATTCAAATTAAAGCATTCTTATAAAACACTTATTCTCAAACTTTCTTATGCTCTATCTATATATTTTTTATAAAAAATTATATTTTTAATTTATTTAGAAACTTTTACTAATATTTAAATATAAACAAATTACATATCATTGTAAAATGATAATTATCAATTTTTTGATATTGTAAGTTATGATTTGTTTTTCACTTCTTTTATTTTAGCTAAAATATATCATATATATGTTAAAGCCAACAAACTCCCAAAATTTGATTGGATACATTCAAAGCTAAAAAAATTATCTGTGCAACAAACAACCCGCCCCCCCCCATCCCTATTCCTACTTTATTATAAATGTTTTAAAATTACTACAAGGATATTGAGGTTTTTATAAGAAATTAGAACGAGTTGAAAATTCTAAGAGACTATAAATTATTGAGAAAAACAAAAAGTGTAAATGTCAAGAATCTTTTTTTCAAAGCTGATTAGCAGAGACACTTCACATTAGATTTCATGAATTAAGAATATACTGAAATCATTATAGATATGTAAAATTTAAAATATAGATTTGTAAAAAAAATAGCAGAACTATTGAAAATTAATAGCAAATTTATTTGAGAGCCGTTGAAATGGGATTAAATTTTTAATCAATACAAAATGATTGTATATTTATTCGCCGAAAATGTTAGAAGTTTAGAGTCCAAACAAATTTTGGGTTTTTTATCATGCTTATTTCTATCCAATTTAATTTTAAAATATAAAATTTGCTTGAATTCATTCTTTCAAAATTCCAAAAATTAAAAAATAATCACAATATATTTTATAAATTAATATTAATGTAGCTTATAATTAGTTAATTTTATCATTGAAGTTATTAACCCAGAGACACTAACATTTCATTTATCATTTGAAATAAATTTTGAACCATTTTTTGCTAATCTGCCTTTAAAAATTATCAGATAAATACATAAAAATATAAATATATATATATATATATATTTATTTATATTTATTATTAACCTTAATCTATGGTTGATGGGAGCAGAAATTAAAATAATTGCAATATTCTTTTAATTATTTACAAATTTTATATAAAAAATAAAGTTAAATTATTAAAAATAAATTTTGATTTGTTTGTTTAGACATTTAGTGAAGTTTAAGTAATAGAAAATGAAAAATTAAATAAAATTAAAGCTAATAAAGTTACAATCAAGCTAAATATTTATAAAATATTGGTATGTATTTAATGCTTAATTTATATAAAATAATTAATATTTAAATATAGTTTGTATGATTTATTATAGTATTCAAAACCCCAAAACCCTTATTGAGTTTTATAAGTGCTTTGATTTGTAGGTTATAGTTGGGGTCTTATTGGGGTTAGTTGAGAAATTAGGTCAAATTGCAAAATGAGAAATAGAAATTAGCGAAATTTAGGGTCTATTTATGATGAGTAATATTTAGATTTACTGCTTAAGCTTAGGTATGGTACAAGTATTAATATAGACTAAGTCAAACCAGTAATGAATTATGCTGCTATAGCAAAGCTCCTGCGCAAGAGTGCCTCAACAGTTAGGTATCATTGCTTGTTGGCTGTTTAGCATTATAATTAAGCACTCGAAAGCATCCTGCTAGAAAATAAAAGTTCTCACAGCACCATATAGACTACCTCTGCGACTCGAAGACTTTAAAGTATTGGGCACACTTTCCACTAGACTAGCGAGCTGTGATGTTTCATCGCAAGTTTCCTGACATGCGTATCTCTCCATAAACTATAGCCAACATTTATAGAAGAAATGGTATTACTTTCAAGACTGTCAACAGAGTGAAGAGAGTGATTGATTTTACAGTGCCATTTTATAGTAATAATTTAAACTAATATATATGATTAAATGCAGAGGGCTATTGACAATAACATCAAGTTCATACAGGCTGATGAAGCTGTGTTTACCTTCAACACCTTTATTAATAAGTCTTGGTATAAGAAGTATGATAATATAGAAGTCTACGATTAGAAAGTAAAGGTTGTAACCCATGCAATTGTAGCAGATATTAGTGAAGACTCTGGCTTAGAAAGTTATGTTATTCATCCTCGCTCTATTAAGCGAGAGTAGTACATAGAGTTCCTACATAAGCTCAGAGAGAAGTATAGCAACCAAGAGATCATCCTGTTTGTTGATAACCTCTCAGTTCATAAGACTAAGGAGTCTAAGAAAGCTTATGAAGAGCTAAACATAACTCCTGTATACAACGTTCCTTATAGCCCATAATTTAATGGAATTGAATTCTACTGGAGTTAAATCAAGACTCACTACAAGAAGCTGCTGCTGTATCATCTTATGCATGACTTGCCCATCGATACAGTAGACTTAATTCAAAGCAGCTGTAAGAGAGTGAGCGTAGATAAGACAACAGTCTGTGCGAGAGAGGGACGAATGAATGTTTATAAATAAGTTTTAGATTTAAATGAATGAATAAGTTCACATATTAAACTAACCCATAAAGGGGTTTGGCTTCTCTTTCTTCTCCTCTTCTTATGGCTTGCTTGGGCCCATATTTCTTCTCTTAGTGCCAGCTCCTGCATCGATTTTCATTTCATCTGGCTTTTAAAAATCTTTATAAGTCTCTTGCTCACTTCATGAATAGTCTATGACTTTCTCTCTATGTGAACCTTTTCATGTTCTTTCATTAGGAATATACCAGTTCCAGGTTTCCCTACAAAGTTATGTGTCAAAGCTTATTAGAGAGGTATAGATGCTTCTTAAGCTCCGCAAGCCAGGTTTCGCTTATAAGTATGCCTTGCTTCTTTTAATCTTCAGGAGAAATAGAGTAGCGTTTCTTATGAGCTTCTTCAATGATCTCTCTCAGATAACTCTTTCTTAAAGTGCCAAGAACACCAAAGAAGAAACTCCTTTTTGGAAGCTTGTTAGAGAGTTGTTTCTTGGTAGGAAGATAAACCTCCAACTCTTCATCTTTCATCGTATCCTCGTAGAGATTAGTGACAAAAATCTCTGGGTAGTTTGGTATTTCTATCAACTTCATTTCATTGTTTTTGAAGGCTTTCTTCTCATCACAGAGTATCGCTTTTAAGAATAAAATTTTGGTATCTTCCATCGTTGGAAGGAATAAACCCACTATAGTATATGATTAAGTATATGTCACATGCTTAACATGCTTAGTAAGGTATCGATAGAGATTCTCCTTGCTTCTGAATCTTGAGATCATTTCTTGAGCCTCAACCCTCTTCATTGCAGTACTTAAAGATTCCATCCTTGTTCCTTTTCTTGTTATTGAATTTCAAATTTTAATATAAAGAGTTCTGGATCCTACTGTTAAAAATCTTAGAATTAAATATGGTCAACCTGGTAAGGATACGTGGAGAAAGCTGGCAGAAGCTGTAATAAACTTCAGAGATGGAGCTCAATTCTTATCAATTTAGTTCCATTAAATTAGTATTAAATTTGTTTAAATTTAATTAGTACTGGTACTTATTCGGTTTAATTTTAATTGGTAAAACCCCAATGCTGTTATTTACAATTTTTTGTAGATGATGACAATTAAATCAATAACAATTACTCTTAGCTTAATACTCAATGATTAACTTCACAAATTATCCAATCTCTCTCTCAAGGTCTTGAGCTGCTCTTGCCTCTCCCGGTCCAGGTTCTTGATCTCTTCGCATTCTCCATCTTAGGTCTGAATTTCAATGCTTCCTTCATCAACGAATCCACGGTGTCCTTGGTGAGGGCGGGCTTGAATCTCTGCAGGAACTGAGGGGGGAGGTGGGGGGCGCTCTGCATCAGCATGGCCAGGTCCTTCTTGAATCTCTTCATGACGCTATCTCTTCTCTGCCTTTCCTTGCTTATTGACAGGGGTCTCTTGTCTCTTTCAGCAGCTCGGTTCATGATGTTGTCTACAGTCTCATTATTCTTGATTGGGTCTTAGTTAGTGGGAGGCACTCAGAATGTCTAGCTCAGGAGAACTTCACATTGGGATTTTTCAAATCGTTGAATTTGACAGTGAGCTTGTTGCAGGCGAATTCGAATGATTTCAGCAATCAGCATTAGTCGTATCGTACCTCGATCGAGAGAGCACAGCCCGAGCTAGCGAGTTACAAATAACTGGACAGGCAGCTGTTTACCATACTAAGATTATCCAAGGAATACTTTTGCTGATGACGCCAGGTAGTTGGAATATTCAAAATCACTCGACCCTCAGAGTCCTCATAAGTCGGCTCCATGCAGTGAGTGCCCTAATGTATGCGACCTTAAGCCAACGCATGTAGAGTGCTGCCCCCAAACAGGCCAGTTTGACTGCCATAGACTAGGGTGCCAAGAATCCTGATTTAGAAGGGTTTACTCTGATACACTTTAGCACTAGAGTAGTATGAATTTCACTAAGGCGCAATGCACTAGAGCTTCGTGCTTTGGCATAAGAGTTTAGTGCCTTTGGCTACTCATGAGTATTCAGGATGCCAACTGGCTTGGTGGCTGAGCCAACGGTATCTGGACAGCAGGCGTTCTTGAGATAATTGCTGGGACTCGCCCCCTGATCGCTTAGCTTGAGTAATAGGTTACGTTGTGCTCCTTCCCTAAATCTCGCTATCAATTACTATTGTTTAAGCTTACCTGGTGAGAGGAGGCGAAGCATCTAAAGTAGGATCCAAGAAGTCACCCATGGTTTGGTAATGAGTCGAATCATCATGAGAGCCTCCAATATGGCGCCCGCCATCTTCCCTCCCCATTTTCACAGTTGCATGCAAGGCCTCGTTCACTAGTGTCGAATGGGAGAGCGTGGAGAGCGTGGAGCGCGTGCCGGGAATGCTACTCACCACGTGTCAGAGGGCCCCATGACTTCTATTCGCTATCTAAATGTTGCCGATGAGAATGTTTAGGCGCTGTTTGAAAGATGTCTTGGTGAGCAGGGGGTCGTCAAACTCAAGATGGTCGATCAGCAGATCCTCTGAGGGGTCCTCCAGCAGCTATGGGTCGTCTTGCTGGCTGAGCGGGGCGTTAGAATTAAGGAGCAGTAGGTTCATATGTTGGATTCGTGACTTTCTTAAGGATTCTTAAGTAATATTATAGAGGGGTAGCAGTTTTTAATAATTAAATATCACATTCGTCATTTTGATAGCTTTAGTAGAATAGCCTCTACTACTACTACAGGACCCTCTACTAAATTACTAAAGCTACCAAATTCAATTATTATTATATTTAATTCTTGATTAATTTAATGCGTCACCCAAATCTTGTAAATAACTGACTTGGGGTTTTACCAATTTAATAGTACCTACTTTTAAACTGGTGGGGTTTTAATGGAAAAGTTCCAAAATGGCTCAAAACCTAATTAGTACCAATACCAACCTGAATATTATTTAGTACCAAAATTAAAAATATTAAGCATGAAATTAGAAAACTTATAGTTATAAACTAATTATAAATTTGAGCTCTAACACTTCAATATCACCATTAGTGCTGCTGTGCCAACTCCTATACATAGTTGCTATAACTAGAGAGGCTATTAGAGCTTTATAATACCAATTTAAATTTGAATTTAAACATGGCGGCTAACTTAAATCGTAAAGCAATCTCTCTTGGTAATGGTTAATCATAGCTAAACTTTGGCACCACTAAAAAGCAAGAAGTTATTTATATTGAGAGGGAAGTAGAGTTAAGAGCTCTTGAGTTTGAAGCAGAGGTCTTCAAAATTGAAGTATCTAACTAGAAGGGGAGAACAGAGATAGGACTTTAAACATAAATTGAATATGTTGAGGAGCTAAAAGAACAGCAACCAATTGAAAAATAAAAACACTTTGAATGCAATGATTGTTAAAACTTCTTCTCAACTGAATAGAGCTTGAAGAGGCATATTAAAGAAATACATTCTGGTAAAGCAAAGATTTATTTCAAGCATGATAAGGTGGATGGCAGGTATTTTTGCACGACTTGCATGAAGTCTTCCACTCACTCAGCTAAGGTAAAAAGACACATGCAAAAGCATCATTTAAGCGAGTTTTTAATGTAAGATTAAGAGATTTAATAACTTATACTGCCAAGAGAAAGTCAAAAACTCTTGAATCTTTAAGAGAGTAGTAAGAAAAGCTCAAGAGGCAGAAACTATACGAGTCAATGAATCAATCTGCAGGCGATACATTTCTAGCATGCTTCTAAGAGAGAGCTATGTATATCCCTGCATTAAATGCTGTTGATCTTAGCAGTTGTATAGAAAACTACTTAAATATAAAACGTGCCTAGCAAGGCAAAACTTATAGTAGTTGACGAGTTTGCCTACAAGGTGTATCCTTTCAGCTATCTCATTAAGAATGAACAGTATTAGAATGAGTTTACTAACGAATATATCGTTCTTAGAGAAGCTTAAAAAAGAGATTGCAAGAACTTGCTTAAGCTAGACGGTGTTATTTTAGACTTTGGGTTCATTGCACTAAGGCTTAAGAAATATGAAATGACTCTAAGAGACTATCTATATCAAAACAGATATCCGGATGACTTGAATGATATACTTTCAGATATGATTAAGGGTGTCTAGGAGTTGCATGAACTTGGATATGTTCATAGAGATCTAAAGCCTGAAAATGTGATGCTCAACCTCTGTCCTTTAGAAGTTGTAGTTATCGATTTCAATAGAGCCTTTAGATAAGAGATTGTAACATTAGCTAAGGTTCTTGGGACACCAGGATACTTCCCAATCAGAGAGAAGTGGGCAAATGGCTCTGTTTAGTGGGATGTATGGGTAGTTGCTGCTATCATATTAGAAAGTGACATGGAAAGCATGTCTTACTTTGGTACTAAGCATGAAAAACAATTAATTAGCTTAGCTTAGAAGCATATAAAGTAAGAAGATGTGTGCGAAGAAATATAAAGCATAGTAGAGATGATAATCGTGAGAGCTCCTTCATATCCTAGATAATTCTTAGATGACATACTTGAGCCATTATAGAGAGCAAGATTCAAGAGATACAACAAAGACAAGCAGATTAAATTTGTTTGAATTAAGTACTTTAATACTCATTAAATTCACATTAAACCTGCGTTTTCTCTACTAATCCCAATAAGACCCCAACTTTACCCTACAAATCAAAGCACTTATAAACCTCACTAAGGGGTTTTGGGGTTTTGATTGTTCACAGTATTATTACATTTATTTTATTAACTTTTGGATCCACAAAATAATTTTAATTATATTAAATAATGATTATTAATCTTGATGATAAAACAAATTTTAAGATTACAGAAATCTATTACATTTAAATTATATATTACATTTTTTCAAAGATGTTCCTTCCTTCATTAAAATTGCAAAATTATTGAAAGTTAGTTCTTTTTTTATCATTGATTATGATAATGTTTCATGAAAATAAAAATGGTCTGATTTTTTTAAAAAATAAGTTTTATTTAAATTACCTGTAAACTATGTCAAATTGACATAAGAAAAAATTACATACAATTTATTTTTTAATCTTCATTTTTCTATTTATTTTACCTTCAAAAAGATTTTTAATTTTTGTATCATTATATATATTCTAATTATAATAATATTCTACTTATCATTTCTTGAAGTGAAACTGTTAAATGCAGCACTTTGAGTATTAAAATCTTAATAATAGTGGGATATGAGAAATATTGTTTTCATTTATTGTTGGACTTATATTTTTTACTTAAGAAACTTCAATTCAGCTAATTTTGAAATTGGAATAATTAATTTAAAATCTCTCATAAACCATTAATAAATTATTATAAAACACGAGATTAAATTTATTTTTACAAAAAGAAAGTTTTAAATAACTATGAGCGAGAGATAAATTAATAATTTTATTTATTTTAAGGTTTGCATATAAACTGTCATTATAGATAATAATTTCTATAGTTTTTTTTTATTTTAATTAATTTAAAAATTTATTAAAGCACTTTTTAAATTTAAAATAAAAATATGACAGTAAGTCAATAAAGAAACTTATTCAAGTACTTCAGCGAAATTTAAAATTTAGTGATCACTCCTTTTGCAATGTTTAAGCCTATTTTTCCGGAATTATTGTAAAATATAAAAATCAAGTAAACTATTTTCTTTTTTAAGGCATTTTTATCTATTTTACATAGAGAAATCAGTGAATGAATCCCTTATAAGTAAATTAAAAGATTGATAAATTATTTTAATTGAATATTTATAAACGTATTTTTGTGTAATTCACAAATTTACCTAACAATTGATGGAATAGACACGTAATTTAATTATGGCGAAATATATTCACTTAACATTTATAAATTAACAGATTTATTTTCTAGTTGAATAAACAATATATTTAATTTCATATTTAGAGTATCTGCCATTCCACTTTAACAATGACTTTAAATATCAAATTATATTATTATTTAGAGTTATCTATTATCCAATAAATAATAAATATTTATTATATTGTATTTAAAGATAAATATTTTAATAATTTAATTTAAACACAATAAAATTAATAGCAATTTATACTTTCTTTTTTGGTATAGAAAAGAATTTTCCATGAAAAAGCCATTTTCTTAATTTAGACATATTTTTATAACTCATGAATATATTTGATTATTTGACTGTAGATTGATTGTATTTCAAGTTTATAGTTTTTCTATAATTTTAAGCATCTTTTTATAATAATTTTTACTAATTTTTCTAATTTAAAAACATAATATATTAAATAATTTGACAGAAAGTAGGGGGGGAAGTTTCCTGCACCGGTTTATGATAAAAAAAATTTTTTAGGGAAGTTTCCTGCACTTTTTTAAAAATCTTTTTATTATTAAAATTATTTTTATAACAACTATAACCAACTTCCGAACTAATTTCATTGTTAAAACTATATTTAATATATTAATCAATTATTCATTATCTCTCTTGAAATTCCAACAACTCTGACATATTTCATCTGATATTTTTAGGTTTATGTCTCTAAATCATTACATTGTCCTCTCTGTACTCATAGTAATTCTTAATATTGTATCAAATTGTTTTTGAAATTCTGATTCAATTTATCTTGTTAACAACATAACCTTATAATATTAGACTATTTTTTATTCAAGTACTTTAATGATGTATACATATCGTTTTATTATTAAAGGGTCATAAAAATGCTAAATTTTTTATTTTTATGTAAAATTTATTGAATTTTACATATAATATAAAAAAGTGCAGGAAACTTCCTCGAGTGTAGGAAACTTCCCCCCTCGAAAGTAGAAGTTAAGATGAAGATTAAATCTAATGGTTTCAAAATAAAATCAAAAATGATATTACTGCATAATATTTTATTAGACTTTAATAAGTAATTTTATTGATTACTGAAAGGATGAGCATGATAATGGATTTAAGTCCTGGTTTAATTTAATTATATTGAAAAGTTAATATTTTTATTAAAATAATTTCTGGTGCTGATTTTACTTCTGAAGCAAATTCTGATGAAATAAACACAGTTTAAGATTATAACTTGTATTTCAATATAAACTTATATTTTTAAATATGTAATTATTATTAAAATCATATCAGGTAATAAATTCAATCATGTTGAATAACGTGGAATTTTATAGAGGTAATTTATGTTTAATGGTTAAAGATTTACTTTTTTAGGAAAATTTAAATATCAAGTCCATAATAATTCAACAAAGATATTATTAAATTATTATAAGAAATAAAGTGTGTATCTTTCATTTTCCCCATTAAATAAATATTATATTTTAATCTATTATTTCTGATGTATTTTAAACAGTTTCAGTCATTTTATTTTCTATTCAGATTTATCCAAGAAATATTGTTGAACTTTATCCTCTCTTAAAAAATGTATAATTTAAAATTAATTTTAATAGAACTTAAATTAATTCACAAAAACTTTGGTTTTAAATAGTGGAACATATGCTTAAAGATTTGCTAGATTTTTAATGATGCCAGTAAACAGACTGGATATCATCTATAGATAACAGTTTTTATTTATAATTTAATCATTTAATTGTATTAAGTATAGCGGATATAAAATGAAACTAAAATGCCATATTACTCAAGAGAATAGTTTCTTAGAGCATATGTATATTCAACATTTCTTCACCAATATATAAGATTTTATTTATATAGTATGAAAATTTTTATAAATGGATTTAATAAGTTTTTAATAAATTAGTCAATAACTATTCTCCAAATAAAATAGGAATCTATAAAGGAATTGATCTTGCCATAGTAAATTTGTTAAGACTTGAGATTTTAACAAGCGAGATTATGCCCTAATTCAGACTTAAAAGTGGATTTAAATTCAAAAGATTATTATAATAGTTTCAATAAAATCAAAATCATATAGAGCAATTGATATTAATATTTAATCTAAATATTGATATTTAATATCAATTCAATTTATGTTGGATAAAAAGTATTATAAAAATTTATAAATAAATTGATTATTTTATTTTTAGCATAGAATTCAAGGGATTAAACTAATTAATATTTAGTGAGAGTATAGATTCAACTATCAAGCTAATTTTTTATAGAATCTTATTCGACAATTATTAAGCAAGTAATTTTAAATATTATATTATAAAAACCAATTACTTATTTTTATTTATACTCTTGAGACGTTTGAATACAATTTCATCATTATATTTCTTTTTATTATCAGAAGCCAATCATTTTTGAGAAATTTGTTTAAAATTGTTTAGTCTTTTGAATATGCAATGTTACTGCATTAAATATTAATATTTATATATTAAATGAAATCTTTGAATCACAAAAAATAAAGAATTTGACTTTTATGATTTTAAAACTTGATTGTTTGTTTTAGATAATATTTAGTTTTAAAACCTTTTTACCAATTTAACATTCAAGACCCCAAAACTCTTTTAGTAGTTTGATTGAGTTTTTGATTGATAAAATTAGACTATTAATGCATACTTTATTAGGGTTTTAATAGGGTTTATGTAGGGGTTTAAAGTTTAAATATTAGTAATTTAAATGAGTATATGCTAGGTTTGGGGTCTTTATGACAGTGAGCATATAGATTTATTATTTAAGATGTGTTATGGATGCAATGAATTTGGAGATCAAAATAAAATCTATTCTTGAATATAAATCTATAGCAAGGTTGCTCAATAACCTCCTGCTACTGTTAGGTCTCACTGCTTTTTAGCCTTGAATTTTAAAAGATAGCAACTTAGTTATAAGCCTAAGAGGCCTTAAAAGTTTTAGCAGCATCATAATATTGACTATCTTATTAATGCTAAAACGCAATAATACTAGACTCATTTCTCTCTGGCCTAAAGATCAGTGATGTTTCATCGACAATTCCCTGAGCTTCATATCTCTGCTTAATCTATAGCTAAAATATAAAAAAAAAGAATGGAATTTCTTACAAAACAGTCAATCACATAAAGAGAGTGATTGACTTTAATGTTCCATTTTTACAAGACTAATTCAAATTATATATTCGATTAAATGCAAAGGTTTTAAGAGCATAATATAAAGTTCATACAAGTTGATGAAGCTGTATTTACATTCAATACCTTTATATCAAGGTCTTGGTACAAGAGGTATAGTAATATACAAGTTTATGACTAAAAAGTTAAGGTGTGAACTCATGCTATTCTTGGAGGAATAAGTGAAGATAGTGGCCTCGAGACTTATGTAATTCCTCGTCCTATAAAGACTGAATAATATATTAATTTATTGCAATAACTCAGAGATAAGTATTCTGACCAAGAGATTATTCTATTAGTTGATAACTTGTCAGTTCATAAAACTAAAGACTTAAGGAAGGAATATGAAAGGCTTAATATAACACCTGTATTTAATGTTCCTAACAGCCCTTAGTTCAATAGAATTGAATTATATTGGGAGTTATTGAAAGATCATTATAAGAAAATTCTGCTATACCATCTGGTGCATGATTTAAAGATAGATACAGTCGATTTTATTAAGAGAGCTGCTAAAGAGTCAGTGATGATAAAGCTAAAGTATGCGCAAAAGAAGGGAGATTTTGTGTATATAAATAAGTTTTAGATTTAAACGAATGAATAAGTTCACATATTAAATTTGCCCGTAAAGGGATTTGGCTTCTCTTTCTTTTCTTCCTCTTAAGGCTTGCTTGGGCCTATGTTTCTTCTCTTAGTGCCAGCTCCTGCATCTATGTTCATCTCTTCTGGCTTTTATAAATCTTTGAAGAGTCTCTTACTCAATTCATGTTTTACTTGAGACTTTCTCTCTCTGTTTAATTTGCTGCGCTCTTTCATCAAGTATATAGCAGTACCAGGTTTTTCTATAAAGTTAGAAGACTAAGCTTACTTGAGATGAAAGGATGCTTTTGAAGTTCCTACAGCCAGGTCTCACTTATTTTAATACCTTGCTTCTCTTTTTCTTCAGGAGAGATGCTGTAGCGTTTCTTATGAGCTTCTTAAATAACTTCATTTAAGTACTCAGGTTTCAGAGTTCCAAGGACACCAAAGAAGAAGTTTCTCTCTGGCAACTTATTAGAGAGTTGCAGCTTTGATGGAAGGTAGAGAGCAACATCTGGATCACTCATAGCATCGTCATATAGGTTATTCACTTATATTTCAGGGTAGTTAGGTATCTCTATCATCCTAATTTCATTAAACTTAAAAGCTTTTTTCTCTTCACTCAGTAAGGCTTTTAAGAATGAGATTTTAGTTCCCTCCTAAGTCGGCAAGAAAAATCCAACTATAATGAATTTATTAATCTTACTTAAGAACTTACCTTGCTATACCAAATATCTATAAAGGTCCTCTTTACTTCGAAATTTTCCTATTAAATCTTGAGATTAAATTCTCTTCATTGCATCATTCATAGACTCCATCTTGCTTCCTCTTTCTAGAAATGTTAATGAAATTTAAAATTATGGATATCCATTCTAAGTTTATTAAAATCTTACTACTAAATAGGGAGGACCTACTGGAGGTCAACCTTGAAAAGATATGCGGAGAAGCATTGAAAAACTTGCTCCAAGTTTCACAGATTGATTTCCATTTTTATCAAACTTTCTCCATTAAATTGCTCCTAATAATGTTTAATTATTTTAGGAGGTCCTCCAAATTAAGTTCAAACTCGATTTAGAAGACCTCCTAGAGTAAACAAACTTTCATTAGGAGTATTTTAATTTACTTAAACGTATAAAATTCTCATAAAATATGTCAACTAAGTCTTTTATGGCTATTTAATTTTCATACCTCTTCTACTATTATATCTGAGTTTTATCATTATTATAATAAAATATATCTGCAATTTAAAATGAGAGATAACCTTTTGAAAAGAGTGGCATTACTTGGAACAAGCCAATAAAAATTACCATTCCAGATCCAAAAAAAATCGAGACCAGAGACGCTTGTACTTAGTGGGAGCTATTAATGTCAATTTTGACCAGTCTAACTTTGAGATTTTAATTTAAACTAATAAGGAAGTCATCAAAGTGAAAGAGGAAAGTGAGGAGGAGGTAAAACAACTCGCCATAAAGCATTAATCTTCTCTAGCTAAAGTTGACTATTAATGCAAAGAATGAAATAAAGATTTCCTCTACAAGTCAAATTACAAGAGACAATTGATAGATATACGCAACGATATGCCTAGACTATACCTCAAGCATTATAAGAAGGATGGCAGGTACGCCTGCGAGTTTTGTGAGAGGCCTTATTCTCTTACAAGAGATCTTAAAGTGCACTTAAAGAAAAAGCACAATCAAAGATGTGTGTTTATTCATGAACCTACTGGGAATAGATTCCTCTTAAAGAGAAGATCAAGAAACTCAGTAGAGTCACTTAGAGTTGAGGTATAAAAGCAAGTTAAAATGAAGAAAGCTGTCAAGAACCTCCCAGTCTCAGAGATTAATAAAATTATGGTAATAATCGAGGCAATGAAGATTCATGTGTCATGAAAATTATTTACTTAGATTCTTGTTTTGAAAGCTACCTCCCTCTAGAGGATAAAATAGAGAAGAGAGTTAATAAAGATTACTAATACGTTTACAAAATTTATTATTTCAATCACTTTCTTTCTGATGACAAGTTCTAAATAGAATTTGCTATTGAGTATTAAACTCTTTAATAAGCAAAATTTAAAGAATGCAGGCATATAATACAGCTTGATGCCATTTTACTTGGAAAAAATCATGCAGCATTTAGGCTTCCCCTCACTGAAATGACTTACAGAGAGTTTTTATCTGACAACAGATGCCTAGATAAATTGCCTAGATTGTACAACAGATAGTTGAGGGAATAGAAGAGCTTCACAAGCTCGGGTACGTTCAAAGAGACTAAAAGCCAGAAAATATAATGATAGACTTTCAACCTTTAAGAGTCTATATTGTTGATTTCAACAGGGTTCAAAGATTGGAAGTCTCTGCGCTTGGAAAATGTACAAGGCACTCCTGGATATTTCCCCGAAAGAATAGATTGGATATGGAAATATAGCGTGGGATATATGGGCATTATCAGCAATAATAATAGGGAGTGATTTGTCAAGGAACGATTACTTTAGCTGCAAAGATGAGAGAGATTCTATGTAAAGAATCAAGCAATATCTCGATAAAAATAAAATCAATGGAGGCCTCAAAAGAGCTTTCATACTCTACAATAATCAATCAAGCAATAAAAATGAAGCAACGCTTGATACAATCAAACTACAACTTAGTAAGATAAAATTTAGAGAATTGTCGCATGACTCTAAAATTATGTTTGTGTGAAATATTTAAATAACTCGCTTGTTATACTCACTTGAATTACTAATATTTAAACATAAAACTCCTACATAAATCCGAATAAAACCCAAATAAAGTATGCGTTAATTGCAGTTTTTTATCAATCAAAAACTCAATCAAACTACTGAAAGGGTTTTGGTGTTTTTATTACACTTGTCCTGTATGCAAGCTAGGAGCTTAATTGATTGTTAAACTCAAGTGTAGATAGAGATTGGTGAGGGTAGTATTAAGTAATCTTAAGAACAAGTTTAAAGCTTAAAATCCAGAAATAAGAGTTTAAAATATGAAGATAAGTGATTTATTATAATACTCTAAATTTTCTTAAATTTTTGATTAAGATTCATATTGTAATGATTATAATTATAAATTCAAGAGATTATTGGAATTAATTATATCAGAATAAACAAATTCAGTGGAAAATATCAATCAAATAATAACTTTTATCCACGCTTCATTCACTATTTATCTTATTAATTGATAAATATAATTTAGTTTATATTTTTTTAACTTTTAAAATTTTTTATATATTGTAGACGCTTGAAACATTTGAATACATCAGAATTTCATAAACTAAGTTTTTAATTTTCATATGTTTTTTTAAATCAGAAATATCAAATCTATAGGAGATATAATAAATTAAGAATAAGCTGACAAAATATTAGAGCTTTGTCAGTTTATAATAAATTTTAAGTTCTAAATGTTTCTTATGACCATATTTATAAATTAATTTGTCAACAGCTTAATAGTAAAAAGCTCAGAAATCTAATATTTATGATTTAAAACCTTAATAAGTTTTGTAAATTGTAATTAAATTATTTATAAAATGTTTTGCTAAAAAATAATTGTATGATTTTTATTAAGATTAAAAATTTCAATTTAATAATTTATATAATTAAGCAGGTAATTAATTTTTAAGATATTTAATTTATTTAATTGGAGGTGCTGTATAGCATCACTATGAATAGAATTACTTTAATAATGAATAATTAGTAGAGTAGGATCCTAAATCAGTCCAAATTAGAAAAGTAAATTAAATTGTACACTAATTTATTATATAATTTCATTATATTTTTGTAAATCTTAAAGTTTAAATTAAGCATTTTTTAAATATTTTTATATATTTATTTTATAATTTGAAATTGAAAACTTGGGGAATGAGGACAGATATAAGTTAGGAAACAGAAAAAATTATACAATTGGAATGAATTAAGAAATTTATAAAAATATCAGTAAATTCACAAATTTAAGGTCGCTTAAGATTATAATTAAATTAAATATTAAAAATTAGATTCTATATGAAAGTGATAGTGGAGAGGATTTTCAATATCTTATAAATAAATTGCATTTAATTTTGTAATTCAAGAGGTTTATATTTAAATAAATATTCAAAATATTAATAAAAATGATTATCTCAACGATGAGTGCTTAAGTAAATTAAACATGTTAAAAGTATTAAACATCCAGTTCATGAGTCAAAGATATTTACATTAAATATATTTTAATATTTAAAGATTAGACTTTGAAGACTAGATTTATTCAATGTTGATACAAAGGCAAAATATAAAATCATTTTATTGCAATATTAAGATGAGCTATGACTTGTTAGAATAATTCTTGAGGGAAAGACAATTACCAATACATCTTCATAGTGAATAATCGTATCTTATATTTATTATGAATTATTTTATATTAAAAAATACAAAATTAGGCTTGAATTTATTAGTAAAAATTTAATCTTGGCTTTTAAAACCTGTAAAAACTTAAGATGAAATTTCCAAGACATAGATTAGAACTATCATATTTAAATCTGACCATTTTAATAAATTTTTAATGATTTTATTAAATTTAGAATGCTTTTATATTTTAAGCAAAATAGAGCAATGATTTTTCTAAGCTAAATAATGACATGATTCATTTTTTAATTCAGTTTTATCAATATATTGAGAAATTTCTGTTAAACATTTAATTATTTCTGAATTCAAATTAATCTATATGATAAAATACATGAATTTGAAGTTGATGGTTAATAGATATAAAAGAAATAAATATCCTGATTACATAAATTTAATAAAAAATGAGTCTAAAACTAGGAAAATTATTTTTAAATTTAGTTGATTAATTTTAATCAATTAATTAATAATATGATAGATTTAATATTGGAGTATTACTATAACTATGAAATGATTTTTATAAATATGAAAATTAAATATCAAATATTCGATATATGATGTTCTCATTCATGGTAAACTTAAATAAAACTATTTTTGAATTATTAAAATTTGCTTAGTTTTATGTCAGGTTAAGACAGATAAAATGATGAAGAGGCTTTTCAAAGCATTCCAAGAATTCTATATTCCTTAAATAAGTAGTATCGTCAATACTCGATTTAATTTAATATAATTTATTTGCCAAATTTGATAAATTTCAAGGATTTTTTTAAGAAATTTCTTCTTTACAATAAATTAATACTTATTTAATATTTGAATTAATAAGTAGCATGTTTGTTTTTACAGGATTTCTATACATAGTTTACTCTTTAAATTTTATAGAAATTATTTTCTTAATGAATAATGTTCAATAATATCTATATAAAATTTTCGTTCTCATTTACCCCCTAAGTTGAATATATTTGAAAGTTAAATAAGAAAACTTTAGATTTTTTTTATTTATATATTTATTTTTTAAGACACAATCGAATCACTTATAGAATTTATAATTTTTAAAATTTATCATTTAACTTAATTCTCCAAGTCATAATGATTTTATACAATTTTATTTTATTCTTAAAATATTTTCATAGATTTAAAACCATGAAAAAATTGCCTAGTATCAATTAGAAAATATCCCAAAATGCATTTATAAAGCACAGCTAATTAGATTCGAGGATAAAGGAACTTAGCTTTACAATAGTTTTGGTTAGTAGTATTTCATTGATGGGTGCAATTATAATCATGATTTATAATAGGAAATTAATTAATTTAATAAAAAACTTAATATATTAAAAGGTATTCTAACTAATCAGACGCAGATGGACCAACAGCACTCACATAAAATGTAAGTTTCAAAAAAGATATATGAAAAGATTTTTTAGCGGTCCTACCTGGTAGGACCTGAGGTGTCAGTAGACTGAAGCTTCGCAAGGCTACACTTGGAGGGGCAGGGGATTGACTAGGATGAGGATGAAGATGACGAGGAAGAAGAAGATGAAACTGCTTTTAATCATGTTTCCATTTTTGATAAGTTTAATAAGTATTAGTATTTAGTTTAATAGATTAATTATAAATTTAAAGTTTTTTTATTATAAATTATGAATAATTATTTATAATGTTTATTTATACAATACTTATATAATTATTAATTATAAAAATAGGAATTAATTACTACAAGAATATCGAAGTTAGCGTGAAAAACTAAAACTAATTAGAAATTCTTAGAGACTATAAACTGTTAAGAAAAACAAAGAATGTAAACATCAAGAATATCTTTATAAAAGTTGAAGATTAAAATTATGATTAAGATTTTATGAGCTATAAATACACTGAGATCATTATTATGAATAAAAAGAAAATTTTAATATATATTATAAAAAAATCTTTTTTTCTTCAAATTATTGTTTATATATTATAGACTTAAATCTAAAATTTTTGCTTTTTATTTTACATTAAAATAAAAAATTTTAAAAGTTTAATTCTTGCTTGATAGTTTAAATAAGTTTAGTCATAATAATTTTTTATAATTTAAAATCGAAAAATTTAAAGAAAATATACAAATTTCTTAAGATTCAGTCATAGTATGCAGTCGAATATATTACTCTATTTCTATATATTTTCTATAAGAGTGATTATTACTTTTTTTAATATAATTTGCTAATGATTTAAAAATCCTTATTTTTTTAAATTGTAACAAATCACATAAAAGACTTATATTTTACTTAATTAATATTTATAATTATTTTATCATAGACGTGATAAATCCAGAGAAATTTTCATTTCATAAAACCAAATAAGGGAATATTGAACTATTTTTAGTAAATTTGCCTACAAATAAATTTAATTAAATTCTTCATATATTATAAAACTGATTAATTATTTTTGCCTTAATCTGTGATTGAAGGCAGGCGAAATTATATATAATTAGCATATGCTTTTTTATTTTAAAGAGCTAAAAAATAGATATTAAATTAATAATAAATTTTAATTTTTCGGTTGACTACAATAATTCGGAGTCATAAAAGTACTGTGAATTTGAATATGATAATAAAATAAAAGCTAACAGAGTTACTTTGAATTCAAAATAAAAATTAATATTTGGTGTATAATTTAATTTTTGTAAAAAAAATTAATTGAGAATACAATTAAATTGAAATTTAAAACTTTAATAAGATTATTTAAAATTTCAAAAATAATAAAAAGTATAAGATAATTGATATCCTTGATTATTATTTAAATCCTTTAAAGAAAAATACATTTGGCAAGACATATATACTACTTAAAAAAACAACTGAATTTATTAGACTAATATTTAAATTATTTCTAATATCTTACTGTTGTATTAAATTCTTTAATGAGATTTATGTTAAAAACAAATAATTTTGTATTTTAAAAATTTTCTTATATATATATATATTGTTTTTTATTACTGAATTGTTTTACTTTTTTTCTTCCACTACTTATTATCATAAAAGACAAAATTATTGATTTATTTAAAATTACTTGTTTTATATTCAACTCTATTGATCATTAAAAAAAAAATAAAAATATAATTATTATTGAATATGTGAGTAGATCAATAAGTAAATTTATTAAAGTATTTCAGCGAGATAGAACATTTAGTATTTGCACAGCCTTGGAATAATTTTCTAAATATTTTAGGAATATTTCAAAATTTAAAAGTTAAGTAAACTATGGGTTAAAATAAATCATTAATATTTAATATAAAAATTTGAGATATTATCTGATATGCAAAAACTAAAATGAAAATTTATGTAAAATTACTAATTTTACTTGACAATTGATGGAATTGAATCTTTATTTGACTATACTAAGATGTATGCCCTTAATATTAAAAATTTATTTATATCTGAATAATAATTATATCGTAATTCAATATAATATCTAAAACTTTTGCAATTCCAGCTTCAAATTGACTAAATTAAATATTAAATACATAATTAGATATGTCTAATATTGTATTTTATCTTATATTTGTTTAACTAAATATTAAATAATTTTAATATGAACTTTATGATTTTTAATTGGCTGAAACAATAAACCCTTAACAAGATATTATTAAATTCTTTCAAAACAAAGTCAAAAATGATATTATTGTTTAAATAATTTCCTTTATTTAATATTAGTAATAGTTTATCATTACTTTTAAGGAAATACTGAAAGAATGAGCATGATAATGAATTTATATCTTGGTTATATTAATTTCTATTGTGTCTTTATATATATTTTAAATTACATTAATTGGTTCTAACTAAATCTCTGAAAAAGTTTCTGATAAAATGGATGAAGTTCAAGATTTTATAATGTTTTTCAATATAGACCCCCTAAATAATTATTTAAAAATAAAAATAAATATATAAATAATTGATTAAATTGATCTAGAATAATTCTTTTGCTTATTTTTATCAGGTGGAATTTATGTTGATTTTTTATTATTTTTAATTAATTTTATTATTAAATGGTAGTATAATAAACTTAATAAATTATTAGTAGAAGCCTATAAATTTTTATCTCAGAAATGCCCGATAACATTTGATAATAAAATTAAATAAATTGAATGACTTGATATCTTTATGGTTTAAATATCGGAACCTACTCTTAAAGATTATCTAGATTTTTAATGATGCCTTTTAAGAGATTATGGGTAGTGTTCTACCAAAATTTGATTTTTAATTATAATTTAGTATTATAATTTCTAAATAAATTAAAATTTCAGAGTCATAGCTGTAATTTTGCTTTTAAAAACAAAAATATTGAAACTAAAGTCAATATCATTATACCATGCCTTCTTTAAATATAGTAAATTTTGAAAAATTGCAGAAAAAAATTCAGAAAATCTATTATTCTGTTTTTATGACTTAAAAAACATTAAAAATTTTATTAAAAAAATAAATCTTTAGCACTAATAAATGATTAATAAGCATTCATAATTTAAATATGTTAATTTTAGACTAAAATGTATGTAAAAATTATAATTTAATAAATTATCCACTAAATTTTAAATAAAGTTCATTTACAAAATAGAGGAATGACTAATATAAATATTGAATTTTATATTTTATTGATACAAGTTATATATATGATTTTGTTAATGAAAATTATATAAATTAAATATATATATTTTCTAAAAAAATTATTCAGTTTATTTTAAACCACATATCCCAAGATTAGATATCCTTTAAAAAACTCAGTAAATTCAAATCATTAAATACTTTTTTATTAATTTTAAGTAAAGAGAAGAAATCGTCAAGATAAAATCAAAACCCCAAAACCCTTTCAGTAGTTTGATTGAGTTTTTGATTGATAAAAGTAGACTATTAGTGCATACTTTATTAGGGTTTTAATAGGGTTTATGTAGGGTTTTATGTTTAAATATCTGTATTTTAAGTGAGTATAATAAGCGAGTTTTTAAGATATTTCACACAAACATAAGCTTAGAGTCATGTGGCAGTTCTCTGAATTTTATCTTTCTAAGTTGATGTTTGATTTTCTATTGTTTGTTAATTCTCTTAGCTTGGCTTGATAATAGTTGAGTATGCAAGTTCTCTGAGTCCTCCATTTATTTTATTTTTATCGAGATCTTGTTTTATTCTTTGCTTAGAATCTCTCTCACCTCTGCAGCTAAAGTAATCGTTTCTTGGCATGTCGCTCTCATTATTATTACTGCTAGAGTCCAGATATCCCATTAAGTGTCTCCATCTCTCCAATTCTCTCTCTCTGGGAAATATCCAGGAGTGCCGTATACATTTCCTTTTGCAGAGGCTTGCACTCTTTGAGCTCTGTTGAAGTCAATAATATAAACTTTAAGAGCTGAAAGTTCATCATGATGTTCTCTGGCTTTAAGTCTCTATGAACATAACCTAGCTTGTGAAGCTTTTCAATTCCTTCAACTATCTGCTATACTATCTAGCTAATTTATCTCTGACATCTATTGTGAGATAAGATTTCTCTGTAAGTCATTTCAAGTAAAGGAAGCCTGAAGGCTACATGATCTTTACCAAGTAAAATAGCATCAAGCTAGATGATATGCCTGCACTCATTTAACTTTGCCTTTTATAGAGCATAATACTCATTATCAAATTCCATTTGGAACTTTTCATCAGCAAGGAAGTAATTGAAAGGATATATTATAAGCATATTAGTCATCAGTAATGACTCTCTTCTCTATTTTATCTTCTAGAGTGAGGTAGCTTTCTAGGCAAGAATCTAAGTCAATGATTTTTATTATGGGAATTTTTATTGCCTCTATTTTAACCATGATTTTATTGATCTCAGAGACTGGAAGGTTCTTGACTGCTTTCTTCATTTTAACTTACTTCTAGACTTCAACTCTAAGAGACTCCATTGTTTTTCTTGATCTTCTCTTTTAGTTGAATCTATTCCCTGTAGGTTCATGAATAAAGACAAAATTTTAATTGTGCTTTTTCTTTAAGTGCACTTTGAGGTCTCTAGTATGAGAATATGGCTTCTTACAGAACTCAAAGACATACTTCCCATCTTCTTTTTAATGCTTGAGATATAACTTGGGCATATCGTTGTGTATATCTCTCAAGTGTCTCTTATAAGTTGACTTGTAAGGGAAAACTTTATTGCATTCTTTGCATTAATAGTCAACTTTGGCCTGGGATTTATTAATGCTCTATGGCGGGTTGTTTAACCTCCTCCTCAATTTGTGCAGCTTCTTTGATAACCTCCTACTTAACTTATATTTAAATCTCAAAGCTAGACTGATCAAAGTTGTCATAAGTAGACTCCCACTGAGTATAAGCGTCTCTGGTCTCTACTTTACTTGGTTTCTGGAATGATAACTTTTATTGACTTGATCCAAGTAATGCCGCTCTTCTTAACAGGTTAGCGCTCATTTTAGTTTTCTGATATTTATTATAATAATGATAAAATCTACCTAGATAAACTATAGTAGTCGAGTATAAGACATTCAGGTAGATTCTTTGCTGAGAGGTAAGAAAATTAACTAACCATAAAAGACTGTAAGTTGACATATTTTATGAGAATTTTATACATTTTAGTAAATTAAAATACACCTAATGAAGTTTTGTTTCTCTAGGAGGTCCTCCAAATCAAGTTTGAACTTAATTTGGAGGTAAAGTTATTAAACATTTTTAAATTTAATATTCTCCTAATTAAGTTTTAACTTTAAAATTTAACTCCTAATAAAGTTCGAACTCAATTTGGAGGACCTCCTAAAATAATTAAACATTATTAGGAGGAATTTAATGGAGATAGATTGATAAAAATGGAAATCAAACTTTGAAACTTGGAGAAAGTTCTTCCATCATTCTCTTACTATCTTATTCAGGTTGATCTCCAGTAGGTC